>JACXGI010002015.1:0-10817 GCA_016801175.1 Esox masquinongy | reverse complement strand
GTTTTCATATTTTAACAAACGTGCAGACCAATATATAATACCTAGGGCATAAATATTAGAGATACCTAGGGCATAAATATTAGAGAGTCGCACATTTTCTGCTTTAGATTAAGCACAGTTAACCTGTATTTCATAAGCATGTCCTTGATACAACGTAATGGAAAGGTGCTGATGATGCAATCACAAATATTATAATGACAGAAAGCTAATAAAACTACCTGGTAGCCGACTAGGTCAGTGCAATCGTTGCACACGTCTAAGCTACTTCCGATACTTCAAGATTTCCAGAGTCTGACACTGCAGAACTGTGGGGTTGGGAATTTCCACCCTAAGATAGTCACGGACGAGTGGAAAATTTACAGCGGACACTGTGAGCAGCTTAAATGACATGCATTAAAAAAATAGCATGAGCAAGGGTATGTGTAAACATGTCTGTGTGTGTGTGTGTGTGTTTTGGCAGTGGTAAGGACTGTTCCAGTGCTCAGATGACACTGAAGGGGCTGAGACATCAAGGACGACTTCATAGCACAATCTCTCCATTCACCCTTCATAACTAGGTTATCGCCCTGGATAGCCAATCAAATCAATTGAAATACTCTTTGTCACATGCTTCATTAACAACAGGTACTAACACAGGAAATAGTTTATGCACAGGTCGGTGCACAAGGATATGGGTTGTTTGGGTCTGTGCACTTATAAATAGGGGTAGTAGTAGAAGTTGCAACACATGTGAAGTGCAGTGCTTGAGCATTTGTGTTGTGTTCATGTTTGGTACAAACACGTTTGTGGAGTGTGGGCAAGGCCTAGTGTGTGTGCATATATTCAATAGGAAAAGTGTTCACTTTTTCAATGTTTAATAGGCTTAATGCCTGGGACTTGCAGTCTTGTCTCACACTGTTCCTCCAAGATGCCCGTCTACTACAGTTTTACACGATTTTTCACAGACAATGGGGAATTTTGTATACCAAGAGTAGATTTCTGTACAGTTTGGAGGAATGAAACAGACATGTTTGTCTCCATTTCAAGTCTCACTAATAGTTTAATCAAGTCTGAAAATGGAGGACAAAGATATACTGTGCTGCGTTTTAATGATAAATTGAGTGACTCCAGAGCCTGTTAGATGCTCCTGCTAACCTGCCAGCTGAAGTTCGTCTGGTAAAGTGAGCTGCCTAGTGATTTATGACCCGTGAGTCCACAGCAAGCCAAACTTCAGAGGAGCATACAGAGCTCAAGCTGACTCAAGCAGAACTCATCTACACACCCAGGTGTGTGGGTGGGTGTGGGGTGGGGGGGTGGGGGGGGTAATGGCATGCTTATTAGCCCAAAGGGCGTCAGGTCGTTTGACGCCTGATTGATGACATGGCTGAGAGGAGTCATGACCACGTTTGCAGTGTCCATTTTTGGACAACCTCAACCATGAAGTTGATCGTCAAGCCTTAAGGATGAGGCTGTGGTAGTCCTGAAATAGGCGCCTCACACCACGAGCTCCCAGATTCTTCAGAACACGCTCTTTCAGACGGCCTCGTTGTTAGTATTAGTTGAGTTCATCAGCGGGGCTGATTCCACGGTACCAGGTGCAGGGGTCACCTTGGGGTTAAACTGGTTTATGACGGAATATGAGGAGCAAGTTATGTCCATGTCCTTCAAAAGACACACACACACACACACACACACACACACACACAACTGGGCAGATGGTCCTGAAGCAATCCGTTACAAAACCACTTGCAGTCTCTCACAATCTCTAACACAGTCACTGCATCTGCCTCTTGTTTATCCAAAACAAGACACACGTAAGAAAGATGTAAACTGGATGACATCCACACGGTAACTCTCCATGCATGGGAAACTGTGTGACTGTCATCTTCAGAAATGATATGCCGTGACGTGATGAGTGGGGGCCCACCGAGTGGGGCATTGTAAAAAATAAATTGTAAAAAAAAATGTTTTCTTGTATTATGATATATGTTACATCTTCAGATAAAAGTGTGGTAAATGTGTTTACATTCTGCTATTTAAAAAAATATTTTTTTATAAAATAAAGTCTTCTGTTACCTACAACTCTGTTGCACAGAAGTTCTGGGCATTGGGCAGAAATCCCAGGGCTTTGGATTGTAGATGAATTGCTTGCGTATGGGGAGGGCTGCACCAACAAGATACTATGACTACTTGATGCGTTTTATAGCACAGTGATAATAGACCACTTTGGAGCGTTAAAATGAACCACTTTGTTATCCTGAAGGTAGCTCCCTACATCAGGCAATATGGCACCAAACAGCAATTGATATAGTTACTCAGTCACTGTCACCATGGCGATACCACAGGGCTAGAAAAAGAGGGATTGGAAGGTGATGAACAGTGCAGTACATCTGCATCAAACAAGCTATAGTATCAAATTGCAGAGGACAGAGGAAAGCAACATGCTCATAACCTGGTTAAATATACTTGTTACTGGAATGGAAGAAAGCATGGTTTTGTGGCTGCACTCATTTGTGAAAAATCTTCAAAGCTATATATTTGCAAAGCATACAGCTAGACAGGGCTGGAAAATTGTTGAAATAATTTTACTATTAAGTTAAACCTTTAAGCTGGTAACTTTTAAGAAGACTATTAAGTTCAACTTTTTTTTTTTTTTTTCAATCTGCCATATCATATTGGGTTTTTTTTCTGTGCAGAATATTATGCAGCATTAACTACAGTCAATGTTAAATTGTTGACGTTTATGTCATGAACTAACCCCATGCTTGCTACTGATAGCATAATTTATTCTTGCCATGCATGTTAATAACACAGAAAATGTTTACTAGCTGGACATTTTATTTATGGGAGCAAAAAATTATTGCAATGATTGAAGGGAGCAATATACATGTTTCTTGAGATAAATTAGGTCACCATTAGGAACTGCCCCAACTACACAGCCAATCAGGAGCCACCACTGATACTGATAAACCGTAAACATGGCTTTGATGATATTGAGTGAATAAAAACATACTTATGGGGGGTACACCAACAATAATGTTATATATTTCCAGTAAAATGTCAGTATTTATTCCAAAACAGCTCTGACGTAACATATAACAAGTTATGAACATCATAGAATGACAATGTTGTTTTTTATTCATAAAATGTATTAAATGTTGGGGGGTTGCATCTTTCTTCCCCCTCGTTTGGCGAGAATTAATGAGTATTTTTGATCCATACATCATCTAAAATTAAAGTAAGGTAAAGTATTGACACAAAACTAGAAATAAAATATTAAAAAGAAGTGTATAATAATGTGTTAAAATTGTCAAAAATATGTTTCTCTGGAGCGCCTTCAAAACTAGCTCCTACTGACACACCTGATCAATCAATGCTGGCTTGGCACTGTGACTGAGCTGGCTCTATATCCTGTTTCAGGTAGACACAGGAAACCACCTGGGGCAGTCGTAAATATTTACAAACCATAAATATGGCTCTTACAATTATAGATCATGTTCAATCACTTTCTCCCACCCCCAGAGGTCTTCTGAAGCACATCCACTACCGTTCAAAAGTTAGGGGTCACTTAGAAATGTCCGTATTTTCCATGAAAACACACATGAAATGAGTTCTAGATGTCAATTTTATATTTTTAAAGAAAAACAGAATATCTTTCTGAAATATATTTTGTTTTTACCAAGCTGAGCGTCGTTTACCATCGCACGCAGTTTACTATTGCACAAGTATCAGAGCAGAGCAGTAACGTCCTGCACGCAATGTTAGGTGTTTCAAACTAGCTTGTGAGGTCAGAGAAACGTAACTGTGTCTGTGCATACGCATGTTTGTGTTGAACTGTCAATGGTGGCTGTCACATTGATATAAAGAAGATAGCCATCATCTGAGCGACAAAGGTAAAATTGAAGCTAGCTAGCTAGCTAACTGTCACAACTTGATAGCTACAATCGGCTGCAATAGATTAGCGTCATACAGGCAAAATTAGAGATTCATCAACAACAATCGACCCATTTGTAGTGGACGTCACGTTTACGTCACTGGAGTGTGGTGGTGGCAGAAAACTGCAGAAACAAGTGTAGGGAAACGGGCAAGATCCTAGGACTAAAGGAAAAAAATGTCTTGTTGTGCCATTGGATGTCAGAATAGGAATGCAAAAAAGATGGCCTTCATTTTTATAGAATACCGTTGTCGAAGCCACCCTTTGAAGCTAAATGCTGACGTTTATGGTTGCAAGCCCTTAAAGAGACAGACCCGACTGATGAAATCATCCGGAATGCTCGACTCTGCAGTGTTCATTTCATATCAGGCAAAGTTTTGTCCACTGTTTATCACACGCAGGCAAAATCAATGATGTAGTTATAATGATAATGATAAATTAGTAACAGCAGCAACCACAAAACTGGCATTCTCAGTAGGCTATTTCACAATGGTAAACACCATGGACCAATTTTAGCAACATTAGCTAGCGTGTCAGCAGAATTAGCATGCAAACAAACCAAATTGCCCATACTTATACAGTTTAGCTTACATCACTCAGTATTTATGCGAGCAATTAATGAATGAATGAATGGGATATAGAGTAATATTGTATCTGTGATATGACATTTACTTTACAAAATAATTGGAGAAGGCGTACGGATGGTCCATATTTCTATATGTTGTAAAGAGTTAACTGTCACTTTCTGCCACCAGTTCAGCTCCGCCCACAAAATATGTCATCACTGTTTACTAACACAAAAAGAGTATAAGACAGTATTTTGCCCTCAAAATAAAAGTCTGCGGTGAAACGTTATATACATCCGGCAGCAACAATAATGCCACGTTCCACTTACCTCGGAAGTTGGACTGGGAATGACGTCACCCCTGAGTTAACCGAAGTTGATCACGTTCCAGTGTCCAAAGTTGGAAAACAAGATGGACGCCCCCATTAAAGCCTTTATTGTGCTTGCCCATTCGGAATATATACAAGGTTTTATATTGTATTTCATTGTGTAGAAAATGTTTTGACCACTTTTTAATTGGGCATTCCGTAAACGGTTTGGGACATACTAATCTTCTCACCTATTAATCTGGGATTCAACCTGTGCGATGATGGCATCTCCTGTAAGCAGCCCTGGGCATTCTTCCGTCCAACTTCTACATAGCTAGTTAGCTCCTACTATTCAGTGTCGGTTCAAAACATTCTAATATATTACGTACATACCATAGAATGATCAATCATGCAATTATTATTCTCAAGCTAATCAAAAACATTTAGCTATGAACACCTGTTCTCGCCATTTCAGCTGAATAAATCTAACTTTCTTTCAGGGCAACTCATAAGCAGGCCATGTCCTATTTGTTTCTTAGTTGATATATAATCATATTTCATGACAGTAATGGTTATCTTTTTTTGCAGAAAAATATTACAACGTTTCCATTAGCTAATGATACATAAGCCTACTTAAAACTGACACTTGCACTATATCCTGTCAGTATTGGTATATATATATATATATATATATATATATATATATATATATATATATATATATATATAAATAATCTTTTCAAGTTTTCTGAAACGTGTTGCTGGCATCAAATTCAAAATGGGCATATATTGTTCCAAAAACAATAACATTTCTCAGTTTCAACATTTGATATGTTGTCTTTGTATTATTTTCAATTTAATATAGGGATTAATTGATTTGCACATCATTGCATTCTTTTTTTATTTGCATTTTACACAGCGTCCCAACTTTTTTGGAAACAGGGTTGTACTTCAGATTTTAACCATAAGAATTTCTTGGGGTTCCAATAACTGTGGCACACATTTTGGAGAAAAACATATTTATTTCAAATTATTTTTTTCAATAATTTTATTTGATTAAATTTGATTAAAATTAAATATTTAATCAAATAAAAATATTTAATAATTTTATTTGACTAAATATTAGATTTTGGAGACAATTTTAAATGAAAAATCAAGAGGATAAACAATATTTTGTTTTTCACAGATAATCATTATTACTCTTATTTAAAAATGGTGCCCATATTAGTGGAGGGCAATTTAAATCCCGGTCTAATTCCCAAAAGCTGCCCTATGCCTGGAAGATGATTTAGCTTGAGCAGATGAGGGAACAACTTTTCTAATTTGCAGTGGTGGTATAAGCCACAATGCGATGAAACTGTAGTCACCTGCGTCTTTCTGTAGGGGGTTAAAGTGTCAAATTTTATCAACACAACTAGATTTGTATGTCAGACTCACAAATCTAGTCTGTTCCTTGTGTCTGTTCTTTGTGTTCTTCCTGGGACAAATGATATATAAACAATAATTAAACTTATAATGGCTACCAAGGGTGCCAATAATCATGGAGGGCAAAGTATATACCTATGGGGGTCTTAAAATTCTTCATCAAAATGCTCAGTGGTATGGCCATCTTAAAATAATTCCATGTTCGCATTGTATGAAACAGGAATTACGGGTCTGGCCTAAAGTAACGACAGTATTAGCAACAAGTTAAAGATCTAAAGATTTACAACATATAATGTCCTTATAGTGATTTTGAAACAAAAAAGATTGGAGATTATCAGAATTTGTCAGGTCTGTAATTATTATTCTTGAGAGGGGAAGTTTTCCTTATATATTCAACAAACATTTCTTTGGATTGAGGTGATATTTTTCTGACAGCAGTTAACAAACACTTGATCAAAATTGAAATGTTTTTATTTAAATAGACATATTGCTACCCTAATGTGTATATAATGTAGAACACCAGTACATAGTGACAGAGTTGAGATAATTATATGCTTTGTTAAATTATATTCAAATGTCATGTTCATCCTTGTAGTGATCACTTCTAATGGAAGATGCACGTCAGGGCAATTTCAAATAAGTTGTTGCGAACGTCCCTAATAAATCTGTTAAAACATCAAGTTGGAATGTTACATGTGGAGCCAGTTGGGGCAATGCTTACATGAAGAAAGCTTAAGCACATGGAATAAATTAGGAGTTGAAATATGAGAACTACCTTCTCCTATCAGCAGAAGCCTCACTTAACCTGCCTTTAGTTTGCGTCGTCTCCCATGGCTATTACGCTCTTCCTTCCTCCTGCCGGTCTTTCCTTCCTTCCCTCCCTCCTTCATCCCTCCTTCCCCTCCCTTCCTATACGGACTTCTCCCTGGCTCTCAGCAGTAGCTTTTCCCTTTGTTCCATTTCCTCCCAACCCCCGCCCGTTCAACCCCCGCCCGTTCTACCCCCGCCATGGCTTAGTTCTGACACATGAGGTAATGCTGGAACCCTCACTGTGGGACCGGTGTGGTACAAGCCCGAACAGAGGAGTGCCAGAAGTTTGTTCACACATGAGATCAAGATAGAGGGACACGTTCTAACAGACAGCCCCAACACCAAGAGGCACATCCACTACAGAGGTGGAACGAGACACAGAGATACATTGACAACCCAAGAGGGCGTAGGGCATAAATGATTATAATTATGACGATAATGACCATGGTAGATAGATAGAATAACCACTTGTTTAGCCATTGTATGGGAAGCACAACACAGTCGCAAGGAAATAGACCAGGGGCTACTTTAGGAACGTGCGAGCTGTGTGGATCTATGTTCTGGAATGTTTATCTGCACATTAAACTGCATGCTAGTCCTCAGCAGGACCATCAAGTAGTTTTGTTTTTGTCTTTCTTTCTGGATTTGTTCAAGTTAAAGATTGCTTATTTGTAAGGTACACAGTGCAGTGAAATGCCTACTGGTGATTTCACCTTTCATCAGTTCACCAACAATGGAACAAGTAAACGAAAACAGAGATGTATGCGTAGCATGAATGTTTTTGTGTCCCTGAACAAGCCAGATATTGTCGCTCCTGGAGAACATGGGATATGGGCACAGGCTGATGGATATTTTTTAGTCTTCGTCACACACTTTCACAGTGTGTGGCCTCTGGATTGCAGCACTGTAAAGATTAGAGCGAGGCAGCTGGCTAGATACTGCTCAGTCATTATGGCCAGTCTTTTGGTAAGTTCTGTATGTAGTGCCAATTCTTCTTGGCGAATCAACTCCAACTTGTTCCGGTTGGTTGGGCGACGCTAGTGAACCACAATTTTCAAATAGTGTCCCAGATTCTAAATTGGATTGAGATGTATTTTTGTTATTGAGCCACTCCAGTGTTGTTTTTTTTTCCATTGTCCATCCAAGCTTCTGTTATATAGGGGACTGTAGCAGGTTCTCTTACAGTCTTCCCAGTATTTTGCTCCATTCATTCTTTCATCAATTTTAACCAAATTAAAATGGTGGAAATATGTTGTCCCCACCACACTTCACACTAGGAAGGATGGTTGTTGGGGCATGGCAGTGTTAGTTAATGTCATAGAGTTTTCACCATAGAGCACTTTGAGTTCTATCCAAAAAGCTCCACCTGATCTTAAAATCTTTTCCCACATCAACGTTGGGTCACCCTCATGCTTTCAGATGGTATTTTTGGGTAATCTCTACTGACCTCTGTAACTCCGTCAAAGTGATTGTTGGCGTCTCTGTGACTTCTCTCACTACTATACTTGATAAAGAGCTGAGTTTTGAGGGACAGCATTTCTTTGCATTGCCTGGGTGGTATGAGGCAGCTTTCACTTCTTGTTTATTGATCTAACTGTAGTCACTGTGATATCTAAACACTTAAATATTATTTTGTACCTTTTGTTATCCATGCATTTGTATTTCTTCATCTCTAACTTCTGTGGAATACTGTTTGGTCAACATTGTCCTTCAGATTTTTAATCTGACCAATGATCCTTCAACAGTGGAATGTTTAACCAAAAAATGTAACAGAAACTATAATGGTTCACAGGTGGAGGCCATGATAAAAAAGCTTTATTTGTTAAGCCAATTTCCTTCATCTGCATTAAAGAGAGCTTCCACAGAATAGGGGGTGAATACTTATGCAAGAAACACATTTCATTTTTTTCCTTACAATATTTCCCAACATAAAACCACTGTCAACCCATCCAGTTTCTTAAAAATAAAATATCAAACATAAATTCCAAAGTACCATTAGTAATTCAAAACAAAAAGATAATTGGTCAGGGGTTTAAAAACTTTTGCGAGGCATACTACACACTGGAGCATGCTGGGAAATGTGATAATGGAGTGTTTTGTTTTTAACTCCACAAAGACAGGGAATTTGAATTCTGAATCAATGCTAGAAACATATGGGACTCTAGAAACTGCGCCCAAGTCTGAATACAACTTTGATACAGTAATCATTGGCAAGGCTTTTTAAAGCCATATACTACACACACTGTAACACAACGTCCTAGCCAGTCCCAGACTCGTAACTTCACTGTCTTGCTTTTCAAACACACCTAACCAAGACTAACTGCCACTCCAGTGGGCCGCACTATCCACCCCCACGTCCCAGAAGGCTACTCACTTGGGCCCATAAATGCCTAGTGACACATGCACTGCCCCTCGAAATCCAGGGCACAGTTGCCTCCTCTGAATAGTAGGTGTTTTTTTTTTTTGTTTTTTTTTTTGTGACCGCTTATAACATTTCGTCCAGTCTTTGCTGTGGTTTATTTGCTGTGGTTTCGCCCCAATTAATTATTGTTGGGGTGTGTGTGTGTTTGTGTGTACATGTGAGTGTATGCATGCGTGTGTACATGTTTCAGGCTTACAGCATGCTAGGCCGGCATGGGCGTGACATCTATGTGTGATTCTATGGCTTTTTCATCCCACATGTAACAGTTTGCTGAGCTCTGTAAAATGTATATTTAATTAGTGGGATAATTTGGTTCTTTTAAACATTCAGTGTTTTTACTCTTTTCATAAAGTTGTATATTCTTCAGTGAAACATTCTGTCAGTAAAGCATGTGGCAAAGCATTTTCACTGTATGCTATGTTCAATATATAAATATACTGGTATCCCTGAACCCCTAAAGCGTCACTGAAAACATCAATTTCATATTCTCTGTAGAATTTGTAGGTAGCAACTATCCAATAGTAGCTTACCTTAAATGTGCCTCATCTTTCAACACCAGTGTGCCCCTGAGGGGAATAATGTACCGAATTAACATGATTAGGGTTAATAAAGACTCATCCAAGCACTTGAGAGTATTGTCACACAAGGATGAAGAAATGTCAGCTGCTGATGAAAGAGGGCTTGACAGTAATGAAGCATTAGCTCTTGCTCTCAAACCTCCCTAGATTTCATATGAAGGCATTTGAGAGAAAAAGAGTATCTGGCAAAAAGTTAGCATTCTGTAAAGATCACTGGCAGAATACGCTGTAGCTACAGGCTGTTCAACGATCTGTCTTTACTTGTTCTAAACTACAGAGAATATGACATCTACACAATAGATGATTTTAGATAGCTATAGATCGATCTCCCTTTGGGTAACTACTAATGTCAGGTCACAGACACAGCACATCAAAGGGGTATTTGAGCAGTAGAAAGTGTGGATGAGGGTGATTTGTACTTTGAGTCAAATTGCTCACTAACAACATTTGGAATGCCTGCACAGTGCGTGTCATGTCATCCAAAGATTTCCTCATCCTAAGATGGTCTGCCAGTGTTAATGTCAGAAAGGATCAGCGCTGTACTTGCTATCTCATACTGACTACCCTCACTCTGTCATGCTGACTGTCCCCACTGTGTCATACTGACTGTATTCACTGTGTCATACTGACTGTCTTCACTGTGTCAAAATGGCTGTCTTCACTGTGTCATAATGTCTGTCCTCACTGTTTCATACTGGCTGTCTCCACTGTTTCATACTGGCTGTCCTCACTGTTTCATACTGGCTGTCTCCACTGTTTCATACTGGCTGTCCCCACTGTTTCATACTGGCTGTCC
>JACXGI010002014.1:36573-80387 GCA_016801175.1 Esox masquinongy | reverse complement strand
ATCTGACCAGAGCACCTTCTTCCACATGTTTGGTGTGTCTCCCAGGTGGCTTGTGGCAAACTTTAATCGAGACTTTTTATGGATATCTTTAAGAAATGGCTTTCTTCTTGCCACTCTTCCATAAAGGCCAGATTTGTGCAGTATACGACTGATTGTTGTCCTATGGACAGAGTCTCCCACCTCAGCTGTAGATCTCTGCAGTTCATCCAGAGTGATCATGGGCCTCTTGGCTGCATCTCTGATCAGTCTTCTCCTTGTACGAGCTGAAAGTTTAGAGGGATGGCCGGGTCTTCGTAGATTTGCAGTGGTCTGATACTCCTTCCATCTCAATATTATCGCTTGCACAGTGCTCCTTGAGATGTTTAAAGCTTGGGAAATCTTTTTGTAACCAAATCCGGCTTTAAACTTCTCCACAACAGTATCTCGGACATGCCTGGTGTGTTCCTTGTTCTTCATGATGCTCTCTGCGCTTTAAACAGACCTCTGAGACTATCACAGAGCAGGTGCATTTATACGGTCACTTGATTACCCACAGGTGGATTCTATTTATCATCATTAGTCATTTAGGTCAACATTGGATCATTCAGAGATCCTCACTGAACTTCTGGAGAGAGTTTGCTGGACTGAAAGTAAAGGGGCTGAATAATTTTGCACGCCCAATTTTTCAGTTTTTTATTTGTTAAAAAAGTTTGAAATATCCAATAAATTTCGTTCCACTTCATAATTGTGTCCCACTTGTTGTTGATTCTTCACAAAAAAATACAGTTTTATATCTTTATGTTTGAAGCCTGAAATGGCAAAAGGTCGAAAAGTTCAAGGGGGCCGAATACTTTCGCAAGGCACTGTACTTGTTCTCCCCACTGTATAGGCTAATTAACCTGCTAGGTGTGTGTAAGAGACAGATAGAGAAAGTATGAGTAATTAACACATTTAAAGTACGTAAGATAATGGATTTTTTTTCACTATTAGAAGATGACTGCAGGAAGAAATGGAGAAACATCAGGGACAGATACATAAAAGAGAAAAGTGCATAGAAGGAGAAAAAGAGTGGGACTACAGCCAGCAGCCACCATCCTTGCGTTTCTTACCAATTTTGTCATTCCTAGACTCTTTCACACAAGTGGAAAGATGACTGCCAGGGACAGCCAGGTGCATGGAGTTGATAGGGGAGGAGATAGGAGTATAAGAGAGAGGATGGGAGGAGAGAGGAGGACAAGAGAGAGGATGGGAGGAGAGAGGAGGACAAGTAAGGAGGAAAAGAGGGAGGAGCAGAGGAGAGAGGAGGACAAGTAAGGAGGAAAAGAGGGAGGAGGGGAGGAGAGAGGAGGACACGAAAGAGAGAGCGGAAGATGACAGTAGAGAAGAGAACATCAAGCTGGAAAATGTTACTGATGAAGGCTGATGTCTGATGAAGACTTAACCTACAGCCGCAAGGACTTCACAAGCTAACAGACAGGACCAGCCACCCCCAACATGACACCATTTCAGCAGCAACTCCTGAATGCTGTTGAGGTAGAAGCCAGGTTCGAAATGACCTATGACTCTTGGGGGGTCCCCTAAAATATAATCATAAAAAATTCTGAAGTCTATTTTGTTATCTTATCTGTATCTTTTCCACTTTTTAATGTTCTGAACAATAACTATCTTAAGTTATTGTTCAAATTCTATGTTTGGAACAATAATGTAAGAAAATTACTGAAAATTATATCAAAAACTACTGAAAATTATATCAAGCCCTACTGATGTGTTACATATGAAAAGCCCAATTTTAAAATGTTGCTAGCAAGCGGCTGAAAACAAGTCAAATTGTATCTGTCCAGTATTCCTTAATCCTACAACATATGACAAAGGAAGTCAAGCCATTAAATTTTGCTTAATGTTAACACTTATTACTGGAAGTAGGCATTGTAAGATCTGGCACCAGTACTCACTGTCTGTCCCCCGAATGCTGCTCTCATCCCAGATCCACCTCCAGTACTCACCGTCTGTCTCCTGAATGCAGCCCTCATCCCAGATCACCATCACCGGAATTCTGAACACCTGTTTCACCTGCCACCTGTTCTTCATTAGCATACATACAGTTGTGCTCATAAGTTTGCATACCCTGGCAGAAATTGGGAAATTTTGGCATTGATTTTGAAAATATGACTGATCATGCAAACAAAATGGATTTAAGGGTAGTGATCATATGAAGCCATTCATTATCACAGTTGTTTGGCTCCTTTTTAAAATCAATGATAACAGAAATCCCCCAAATGGCCCTGATCAAAAGTTTACATACCCTTGAATGTTTGGCCTTGATACAGACACAAGGTGACACACACAGGTGAAAATGGCAATTAAAGGTGAATTTCCCACACCTGTGGCTTTTTAAATTGCAATTAGTGTCTGTGTATAAATAGTCAATGAGTTTGTTAGCTCTCATGTGGATGCACTGAGCAGGCTAGATACTGAGCCATGGGGAGCAGAAAAGAATTGTCAAAAGACCAAGGTAACAAGGTAATAAGGTAACAAGGTAATGGAACTTTATAAAGATGGAAAAGCCTTGCAAATGCCAGTCAGTACTGTTGAATCACTTATTAAGAATTGGAAAATTCGGGGATCTCTTGATACCAAGCCAAGGTCAGGTAGACCAAGAAAGATTTCAACCAAAACTGCCAGAAGAGTGGTTCGGGATACAAAGAAAAATCCACAGGTAACCTCAGGAGAAATACAGGCTGCTCTGGAAAAAGATGGTGTGGTTGAACAATGTGACGATACTTGAACAAAAATGAGCTGCATGGTCAAGTTGCCAGAAAGAAGCCTTTACTGCGCCAATGCCATACAAAAGCCCGGTTACAATATGCCCGACAACACCTTGACACGCCTCACAGCTTCTGGCACACTGTAATTTGGAGTGACAATTTGTTCAATTTGCAGTGGTCTCTTAATTTTAACCAAAGAGACCACTGCAAATTGAACACTTCTGTTCCTCACTCAAAACTTTCCTTTTCAACTTTTTGGAAAAGAGAGAAAAAGGTGCAGTGGTCTCAATTTTTTCCGGAGCAGTATATATTGCCTTCTGTTCCCTCTGTCCCTGCAAAGTATTGTTAGTTCTACTACATACCAAGCGTTATTTCCTACTTGTTATTGGCTTACTCCAGAGGTTCCCAAACTAGGTGTTGCAACCCCATGTGGGATCACCTGATATGAAAATGGGGTCAGGGGAGAATGTTTCAAAATTGGCTCTCATAGCCTCAAATAAAAAAATAAGGACTATATAATTTTTCTTCACATGGTTGAGGTCGCAAGAATTTTTAGATATCGAAATGGGGTCGTCGGCCAAAAAAGTTTGGGAACCCCTGGCTTACTCAGATTTTTGACCTTTCTGTCTGCTTTCTTTAGACTACGATTACCTGCCTGCCCCTTTTTGTTATTTCTGCCATGCTGCTGGATTACCTGTGTGTTTGGACGCTCTCTGCCTGTATTACGGACTCCAATCTTGCCTGCTCCTTGTTCTGTGCCTCTGCCTCGATTTTTATTAAAGTATGAGGTCACACAGACCTCAACAGTCTCTGGCTTTAGTGCAAGCACCCGCCGGTACATCCGCCACTGGGCAGAGAGGGTCCTGCAGACACCCTAATGACAGGCGTCCGAACAAGATACGTACATCATGATGACCATGCACTCTTTTACGAACTCATTGTTGACCAAGCACTCACTGTGTCTGTGTGTATGGATTGCACATTAATAAATTTCATAAAGCAAGTGATTATGCATGCACATTATTATATTCATAAAGCGTGTGATTATATATGCATTTTACAGAAAATTCCCTCACAACTCAGCCAGTGATTCAAGGTCATCTGAGGACTCCCTGGTGCCTGGGATCCTGCATAGGGCCTCATGAGGTTGGGCTTTAGAGGGAAGGCCTCGTCTCCCACAAAGACAAAAGGGACAGGTCCCAAATGATCAGCACCTGGGAGTATGGCTTGGGTTGGGATCCCCAGAGTGCCATCCTGGAGGGCTTGGCCAAAAGCAGATTCCCTGAGAGTCCCTCCATCACTTCCCCCGCCATAAGCCCCAACGTCATTGACCCTGAAGCAATAGCTTGCGTCGACAACTGCCAAGAGGACAATAGAACAGGTCCCCATACAATTGAAAAATTAGGACCCAGAACACGGTGGAGCCTGGATCAGCAAATGCTTCTATTGATCCGAGACAGTGAAAGTTGCACTTCTCTTGGAACTCTTCTGCAATGGCTCTCCAGTCTTCCTCCTTGGGGAAAGGCATGTAGTCCTGAACTAGCCCATCCGAGATGGCTTTCGACACCGGACACAATGCTGAACACAGTGGACCCTCCAACACGCTAGCTGTATCCAGTGGTACGGTAGGGGTCACCAGTTGCAAGGGTTAAAACCTAATATTGATTTGATGTGAATAGTATATTATGAACCAGTGGTCCTATTTTACACATTTTGAAGCGAAATGCACTTGTAATTACAGTGCATTTCAGGATAAAGGATTAAAGTGTCTGCTAAACTGCATGCATTATATCATTATTTTTTTGCCGTAAGACCGTTAAACTGTTTACGGTTATATTGAGACCATTTCTTGTGGATTTTCGAAGTACGCACCCGGGCATGCTTTTTGGGTCAGGATAGACAGAAACTTAGCTGGTTACAACATTCAGGGTAAGCCTAAACTGAAACTGTTTACGGTTATACAGTATTGCAACTATTTCTGGTAGATTCCACTATTCTCTCGTCTTTTCACTTGATGAAAAACTTATCGTCACCTTTATTGATAGTTATTTTGTATCAATGTAATTCACGAATGAAAGAAAAAAGTACGTTGTTATGCCATGAAATTAAATAGCTTTGGCAGTGTGAAGTTCAGTCTCGCTGGCAATTGCTCAATTCTTATGATTATTCCAGTAAGTTAGTAGATACTGGTAAAGCCTATTACTGGCTAATACGCTGTTAAAACGGCCAGTGGAAAAAGCCATACAGTTCATAGACGCTTGTGGTGGAGGTAAAATTAGTAAGAAACGTCACTTTAACACAATGCTTAATGGTGTCTAGCCAGTGAGTAAGCATGTAGTGCCATGGCGTAGTGGTTAAAGATGGTGCCTTTCACGCGGGCAACAGTATTTATTAATTTTAATTGCAGGCCGGCTGAACTAGGCTTGCCTGGTTCCTTTTCTGGTTTAACAAGATCCATAACTATTTTAAATAAAATGGTTGACATTCATATAGAATTGCCCAGTTGTCACAACGTGCTTATACGTACACCCAATAGGTTATATTGAGAAAGCAATGCAGATATAGAATCTCAACTAACCGCCGACAAATGATGAGCCGTTAAGCTGGACTCAGGGGCGTGCGGTGGTTTGTCTCCATCCTGCAATGCTAGCTCCAATTTTGCTGAGCAACAGGTCGAAGTGGCCCCGATCCAGCCGAACAGGCATAGTTCCGCGAGCAGCTGATGGTACTCTCCATATTGCGTTCTGCCCTCTAGCAGTGGGTGGACCCAGAATGATCTAGGGTGCCGCTCCAGCAAGGCAACAGGCATGAGCTTTCTCAATTTACGTTTCATTGTAGTAGATGAAATGAAAACTTTGAAGTCACGCAGGCTACATGTATATTTATTTTCCACAAAAATGTCCCTCAACTGTTTAACCAATCGTGTTTAGGAAATGTCCCCCTCAAAATGTTTGCATCTAAAACTTTGATCTTGTAGGCTACTACAAATACTGTGCTGTCAAAGCTTTTCTTGCGATCCCATAAACACATAGTTGAAAGCTACATATTAGCTAATCTTCGGTGGTACATCAACTTCCGTTTCTGATACCGCACAGAAAAGCACCACACAAGTTGGAAAAATTCAACTTGTGCGACACACCTGACGTACCGCATCCAAATCTGGCTGAGTACGATAAATTAGCTGCAATGGTACAGATTGTTTTCTATTGAAATCAATGGACTTCCGTCGTAATGCATAAAGTTAAAAAGCGCAATATTTTCTTTGTCATTCTTGAAAGATATCCTAGTGAGGATGAGTGATTTAGAATACAGTAGATGTACACTGCTATAGTAACCTTAATATGGAAGTTATATTTTTTAAACACAACAAGTCACGTAAACAAGAGGATGAATTTGTTTTGGTCGGGGTAGAGGGAAAATGTGTAAAAAGCTGGGGTCAAGGGTCTTGCTCAGGACTGCGTCAGAAGCACCCCCTGGTCCACGCTAGCAGTGTCAGAAATGTGTTGACTTAAGCCTTCATGTATTTATGCGTAGGTAGTTTGCATTTGCATGCATATGGGACGAAGATCTTAAGAGATTGCGCTGGAGGGTACAACAAATCTTTAATAGAAGTGCCAGGGATGTTTAATTTGTCAGCAGAATGTTACTATATGGAAATATATAATTGATTTAGTAAATATGCCAAAATAAAGTGGATATCAATATGAAAGTATTTTGGTCAATTTGAACCAAATATGTGTGGAAAGCTTTCACTAGCATTGAAGCAGATGAATAGACTGTAGAAAAAGGCCTTCTCAGAGATGGCTGGCTTTTAAAGCGGGGATAATAATTTAATAGGCAGTATTATGAATAAGTAGTGTGTTTCTACAATCAGATACAGCACCAAGGACTGTCATTCAGCAACAAGGAATGCCATACCCTGGAACCTGGGTCCTCATAAAGTCCTGGATCAATGGTACAAAGGCCCAAACCTGATTCTGCTGACTTCACAGATGCAAATCCTCTGAAAGGTTTGATGTAATGACATGAGAGCTCATTTAAGCATGATAACATGAATCTGAAGTGATGGTATAAAGACAGAAGTTATTATCAAATTCTTCACATTTTTTACCCCACTCTACCGAAGAAGGTCTACCTGTGACTATAATATTGAGGAGAAAACCATTTTGTTGAGTTATGTTGACTATTATGGAAGTCATTCTTGACCGTATAATCACTTGTGGAACCCACTAATTTGGTGTTTAAAAAAACGACACCAAAGAAACTTATACTAACAACAGAGGTAATGATGTATTCAATAACTGGTAAAGGTACTTATACAAACAACAGAGCTAATCATGTTTTTGCTAATTGGTATAATGCACATGTTAATGTCATGTGTCTTATCCCCCTTTGTGGGTATATGTTTAGTATGTTTACTCTGTTTAGAAAGTCACAGGCACAACCTACTTTGGCCATAGTTTCTGTTATAATACCTTTGATTGTACTGGAGCGCAGCCCCTTGAGAAAAACAACCTCTAATACATAACTGCAACATGATTATGATTATGTATTTATTGATGAAATGTCAGCATGGAATGGCACGCATTTTATTTGTAATAATAACTGTGAAAATATTTTCTTATTAATTATGTGTCTACAATATCTTTGTACTCTTGTTTTTTTTCTCCAGCCTCTTCTGTTTTTGTTACCTCACAAGAGAGTCTACATACAACAACAGTGTCCTGGAACTAAATGTGAAAACTGATCAGTAATTGTACCATTGTTTGAACAAAAAAAAGGGAAATTGTATTCTGGGTTTAAAATTGTTGAATCAGAAGAATATAGAGTGCAAATGTAGTGTATACGTTTCTAAATATCTATCTAATGGACTGTCAGTCCTTGCATCTGAGTTTGAGAATATTCTCTCCCTTTTCAATTATTTTCCATATATTTATTATTTTCATTGTGTTATTTTTTCAAATGATCTCAACAGATGTCACAACCACCCGACCATATCAATAGAAGTTCACCTGATGTGGACAAGTGCTGGCTGCATGACTGTGTCAGAAAGTGTGGTAAAATCATGTCTGGTGACATCACTGACATTGCAACCAGAGTCAGACTTGTTTCCAGTGAATAACCTCTAAAGAGGAAGCAGCTACTGTCTACTGTAAACAAGTAAAATCAACTGCATTATACTTCTTGAAATCCATATTAACAGCTGTAATGAAACACTACTGACCATTCTAACCAAGTCTCATTTGGACAATTAACAACACATAGATAACTGTCTAAAGTGACAGTTTGTAACAAACTGTCATGTACAGTGAGGGAAAAAAATATTTGATCCCCTGCTGATTTTGTACGTTTGCCCACTGACCAAGGAATGATCAGTCTATAATTTTAATGCTAGGTTTATTTGAACAGTGAGAGACAGAATAACAACAAAAAAATCCAGAAAAAGGCATGTCAAAAATGTTATAAATTGATTTGCATTTTAATGAGTGAAATAAGTATTTGATCCCAATTCGGGATCACTTAATACCAAGGATTTCAGCCAAAACTGCCAGAAGAATTGTTTGGGAGACAAAGAAAAACCCACAGGTAACCTCAGGTGAAATACAGGCTGCTTTGAAAAGAGATGGTGTGGTTGTTTCAAGGAGCACAATACGACGATACTTGAACAAAAATAAGCTGTATGGTCGAGTTGCCAGAAAGAAGCCTTTACTGCGCCAATGCCACAAAAAAGCCTGGTTACAATATGCCCGACAACACCTTGACACGCCTCACAGCTTCTGGCACACTGCAATTTGGAGTGACAAGACCAAACTAGAGCTTTATAGTCACAACCATAAGCTTTGTGATTGGAGAGGGGTCAACAAGGTCTATAGTGAACAGAGTACCATCCCCACTGTAAAGCATGGTGGTGGCTCACTGATGTTTTGGGGGTGTGTGAGCTCTACAGGTATGAGGAATCTTGTGAAAATTGATGGCAAGATGAATGCAGCATGTTATCAGAAAATACCGGCAGACAATTTGCATTCTTCTGCACGAAAGCTGCACATGGGACACCCTTGGACTTTCCAGCACGACAATGTCCCTAAGCACAAGGCCAAGTTGACTCTCCAGTGGTTACAGCAGAAAAAGGTGAAGGTTCTGGAGTGGCCATCACAGTCTCTTGACCTTAATATCATTGAGCCACTCTGGGGAGATCTCAAACATGCTGTTCATGCAAGACCACCAAAGACTTTGCATGACCTGGAGGCATTTTGCCAAGACAAATGGGCAGCTATACCACCTGCAAGAATTCGGGGCCTCATAGACAACTATTACAAAAGAATGAACGCTGTCATTGATTCTAAAGAGGGATATACACAGTATTAAGAACTTAGGGTATGCAGACTTTTGAACAGGGGTCAGTTCATTTTTTTCTTTGTTGCCATGTTTTGTTTTATGATTGTGCCATTCTGTTATGACCTACAGTTGAATGTGAATCCCATAAGAAATAAAAGACATGTGTTTTGCCTGCTCACTCATGTTTTCTTCACAAATGGTACATACAGGTGCTGGTCATATAATTAGAATATCATCAAAAAGTTGATTTATTTCAGTAATTGCATTCAAAAAGTGAAACTTGTATAATGTATACATTCATTCCACACAGACTGATATATTTCAAGTGTTTATTCCTTTTAATTTTGATGATTATAACTGACAACTACTGAAAACCCCAAATTCAGTATCTCAGAAAATTAGAATATTGTGAAAATATTGTTCAATATTGAAGACACCTGGTGCCACACTCTAATCAGCTAATTAACTCAAAACACCTGCAAAGGCCTTTAAATGGTCTCTCAGTCTAGTTCTGTAGGCTACACAATCATGGGGAAGACTGCTGACTTGACAGCTGTCCAAAAGACGACCATTGACGCCATGCTGCTGCAATAATGCAGAATGTGGTTTGGCATTGTCTTGCTGAAATGACCAAGGCCTTCCCTGAAAAGAGGTCATCTGGATGGCAGCATATGTTGCTCCAAAACCTGTATATATTGTTCAGCATTAATGCTGCCTTCACAGATGTGCAAGTACCCCATGCCATGTGCACTAATGCACCCCCATACCTTCACAGATGCCGGCTTTTGAACTGTGCGCTGATAAGAAACCAGATGGTCTCTCTCTTCTTTAGTCATCCATGGCATCCATGATTCACAAAACTAATTTCAAATGTTGATTCGTCAGACCCCAGGACAGTTTTCCACTTCGCCTCAGTCCATCTTAAATGAGCTTGGGCCCAGAATCCATATAATATATGGATTCTTCTTTGCATGGTAGAGTTTTAACTTGCATTTGTGGATGCAGCAATGTATTGTGTTCACAGACAATTGTTTTGCAAGTGTTCCTGAGCCCATACAGTGATGTCCATTACAGAATCCTGTCTGTTTTTAATGCAGTGCTGCCTGAGGGCTCGAAGATCAAGGCCATCCAATATTGTTCATCAACAGGGCCGTTAGTTTCATTATACATGAGTGGGACATGTCCCCCACACTTTTTGTAAACGGCATTTTGTCCCCCCCCCCCTTCTATCCACACAACTCTATTATAAAAAAAAAATCTCAAACTTTTTAGAATGGTGCAGTGGCAGTACGGTAAGCAATTGCGTAATTCGAATCAGACTGGCTTTAGGACCACACTCAGGCACTTTGCTTTGACATAGTTGCTGGAAAGGGCTGGTTACTGTAGTAGAGCAGAGGCTAACGTCAGAAGCGTCGCTAGGATCACAATACATTTGGGGCTTAGCCCACCGCCCCGCCCCGCCTGGGACAGAATGTACAAGGTTTTGAATGTACACGCGGAAAATTTCGAGGTACATGCTAGAGGCCTACACGTTTACATTGTCATAATGCGCGATCGGAATTATAGATGAACAGATCAGGGACTATTTTTTTATTATTATTATTTTTGGTCAATTTGAGATCCGGGGCTATTCATAAAAGATCCGGGGCTATAGCCCCGGACGCCCAGGCCTAACGATGACACTGGCTACCGTTACTACTAGCAACTGTGATTTCTGGCTCATGAAAGTTCGGTTATCTAGCTGACATTAGCTCTTGTTAACAAACTCCCATAACGTATGAATGAAGTAAATATTTAGCTAATCTATCAAAGTGTTTTTTAAAACCGGCAATCATGTTTCACATTATATGAACAATAGGTGCAAAATATAAATATTAGCTTGCTAACTAACGTTTTGTTTGCTAGCTAGCAACCTCTCTCTGCAACTGGACTTTGGACTTCCTTACCAACAGGCCCCAGTCTGTCAGGCTAGACAACTTCACCTCCTCCACCCTGATTCTGAACACCGGTGCTGAGCCCCCTCCTGTACTCCCTCTTCACCAACGACTGTTCCTGTACACAGTTCCAACATCACCGTCAAGAGCTCAGACGACACCACGGTGGAAGGCCTGATCACTGACAACGACGAGTCAGCCTACAGGGAGGACGTCAAATGCCTGGCGGCGTGGTGTGCTGACAACAACCTGGCCCTAAATGCAAAGAAAACCAAGGAGCTCATTGTGTATTACAGGAAGTCTAAAGGCTGCAGTCACGCCCCAGTTCTCATCGATGGCACTGAGGTGGAGCGTGTGCCCAGCTTTAAATTCCTGGGTGTCCACATCTCTGAGGACTTCTCCTGGACCCTCAACATCTCAACCCTGGTCAAAAAGGTGTTTCAACGCCTGCACTTTTTGAGAAGGCTGCAGAATGCCCACCTGTCGCAAAAGATCCTTGTGAGCTTTTACCGCTGCACAGTCTAGAGCATTCTGACTAACTGCGCCACAGTGTGGTTTGGCGGATGCTCCTTTGCCAACCAGAAGGCCCAGCAACGAGTGGTGAAAACCACCCAGCATATCACTGGTGCCCAGCTCACCACCCAGCCATCGTAGACCTCCAGCGCAAGAGGTGTCTGCATACGGTACACGACATCATCAGGGACCCTTCACATCCATGCCACAAACTGTTTGCCCTCCTACCATAATACAGGTCCCTTCGTTCCCCACCAGCAGGCTCGGGAACAGTTTCTCTCCAGCTGCTGAACCCTACTGAACTCTGTGACCCAACACTAACCATACCCACCTGCCCAATGCATAGTACTGCCTATCAGGGACAATAGTGCCTCTTGTTGCACTACTCTCTTTGTACTACTGGACAGTGACATTGCTTTGCAAAAGTCTGATAAGGACGTTTTCAGTTGTTACATGCACATGTGTACCTCAGGAATCTCATTGCTGCTATCCCTGCATTTCAGTAGCACATGCTACCTTGTAACTTCAATTTACCTTCATTGCACAATTAGAATTGCCATTTGTACTTACATTTGCCTTCAATGCACATTTATACATCCCTACTTTAACCCTCTAAGGGCTAGGGTTTTAAAGTCCGCCTGTCACTACCTTGATATTTTGGCTTCTAAAATGGTCATCCTTTATAGTAGAAGGAAGTGCTTTATATTCTGGGATTCTGCAGACCCTCAGCTACATGGAGGATGTATTGAAAACAATTTTTTTGAGACACTTACATGAGTAATAATGTGAAATAGTCAGAAAAATGTAAAATGCACATATTTTGGTTATAAATTGAAATAAAATAGTAAAATATAATAGGTAGCCTGTTTTACATTACATTTGGATACACCCAGGGGTTCAGAATAAGTACAAGTTGAATGGTTTTGAATTTATAAAATAATAAAATGAACCTGGCTTTTTTTTACTCTTGTCCACATCCATTTTTTTCTCAAACATTCTGAAAATCATTGAAAATGCCCATATGGGGTCATTGAACTTATTCTGTCATATTGTACTTCCGAAAGCCACCACTAGATGGCAGTCCCTTCTTTTTTGAACTCTGAGGATTTTTTTATGGGGTGTCTTGAAAAGGGGGTGCCTTTATTTCCTTTGGAATTCCCTACACGTGCCAAATCTGGAAGAGGTGGAGATTAGAACAGGGATGTGTCCAGTCTTCCTTTGGATGGTTATATTCACAGTGACACTCTACACAACACAGCATAGGCGCACATTTGACCACTGGCTACCGTACCGTTATATCAAGTTATCACATATACCTAGTAATTCCACTAAAACAATGTAAAATAATAATAAACATTATCATAGAATAGCATTTAGGCTACACTTACCCTATTTTATAAATAGGTCGATTCCGTCCTGATACTTTTCATCGCCTGAATGTTCAGACCCATTTTCACTATCCTCGCTCTCCATAATCATTTATTCCACTTCTTTCGCCGTTTGGCCATTTCTTTTTTCTCAAATCAATTGCTTGTAGCAACATAATGCGTCTTCAATGCAATCCAGGTGCATAATGACTTTATTGGGAGCATGGTAAGTGCACATGCGCCTCTCCCCCTGGCGCGCTCGCTCGCTTTTTCTCTCTCTTTTGGGGAGGAGGGTGACATGGATAGACTTCGCATTGGATTGGTTTATGTATTGTAGACTTCTAAACAACAGAAAAATATCAAGTATAATTAGTTAGGGTTGCTGCTGAAATCCTCAAGGACTATAGGTGATCAATATTTGTGATCACGATTGCGGGGCTTCTGGTTTACAAAAGTACACAAACTAGACGTTGTTATTTGCAGCGGAATGTCGTTGTTCCCGCAGAAAAGAAATGAAGCCTCTAACTTCTACAGTTCTGGAGCAATAAATAAAAATGTGTGACCTGGACGCGCGCGTCAAATAGTGGTTTTGTGATCGCGATTGTGGGGCTTCTGGTTGACGAAAGTACACAAACGAGACGTTGTTATTTGCAGCGGAATGTCGTTGTTCTCCTAGAAAAGAAATGAAGCCTCTAACTTCTACAGTTCTGGAGCAATAAATAAAAATGTGTGACCTGGAGGCCTCAAATATTGGTTTTGTGATCGCGATTGTGGGGCTTCTGGTTGACGAAAGTACACAAATGAGTTGTTATTTGCAGAAAAATAACCCTACTAACGTGGAAGAAGAATGAAGCATCTAACTTCTACGGTTACGGAGCAGTGAATAAAAATGTTTTTCATTGACCCGCGTCAATCGCGCTCAGAGGTGTACTTAATTGCAGAGTTGGGGAGTAACGGATTTACAAGTAATCTGTTAAATGTCCGTTACAAAAAATCAGTAACTGTAATCCGTTACGTTACCAACTAAAATATTGTAATCGGATTGCAGATACTTTTGAAGAATATATGATTACATTTGGATTACTTCAACTGAAAAAGATTAGGTGTGCGAAATACTTACGACACGTTGCATGCTTGATTTTGTTTTTAAATGTTTTAAAAACATCGTTATTTGAATCAAAATAACAATTGCGCACCTCAGTTGTGTCATCATCATGCGAGCAAAGGTGGGCGCGCATAACCAGATTAGTGACCGATGAAGCTAGTTTAATTTTCTCCGGTTTTGGTTGGTTGGGTGGCTGATAAAAACAGAGTACAGTATATCTACGATAATATTAGCCATATAAAATGTGATTTAGTTATCTACTATCAACACAATATGATAGGCGACAAGTTTTTTTCAGGTTTCAAGGTTTATTTTTTCAAATGCACCGAACAACACAGCCAGAAAGAGTTGCACTGAACAACTCAAACAGGAATTGTTTAGAAGATTAGGCAACTATTAATTAGATACCAGTAACATGACCCTGCCATCAAGATAAAACATTATATGGAATTCATCACGGTATTTCAGGGAAAAAGGTGTGTTGGGAAGCACTCTGCCAAAGGATGATTGCATTTGATGTAGCCAACTCAACTCTGTCCATACAGGTAGGCCATGTGATTCTGCCTGCTTTGCATCTCAGACATTTGCGTTCATTGGTTATCATTGGCTTCTGACGACTTTGACTTCAAGATAAGAGTGCAGGCAGGGGTGGGTAGAGTACTGAAAATCTGTACTCAAGTAAAAGTACTGTTACTCGTCCTAAAATGTACTCAAGTAAAAGTTGAAGTAACCATCTGAAAAAACTCCTCAAGTTAGAGTAAAATAGTACTTGGTCAAAAAAGTACTTGAGTACTAGTTACATATTTTGTTCAAGACATCAGCACCATAGTAACAAAGAAAACACATCACCAGAGTAAGCCTATAGTCATGCAGAATAGAAAACAAAATAAATTGCAAAAATAAATAATACTGTATTTCTATTATTAATCTGTGTTGCAAATAAGATTCTTGCGAATTAAGACCATCATACACGTTACTGGTAAAAAAAAATGTATCTTGTGTAGTAATGCTCAGTACATCTAGTCAATCAAATATTTGTTATTAGTAAGTCAGGTCTTGGGTGGAATGACTGACTGCATTGCAACTAAGCCACCTGGTTAATTGCTTTCAACTAAAATCTAGCTAGCTAGACTGGGTATGTTGCTAACTAAAGTGGATTACTAAATAATAAAGTTTGAGTCAAGCCCAATGAACCACTAATACAAATATACTAACAAGCTGTAGTGTTATTATATGTTGTAAGTTAGCTAGAATATTACATTATTATTAGGATATATTACTGCATTTCGTTGTACTGTACTTGTTCTTGTTCAATGACAAAAAAGTTGAATCTAAAAAAAAAAGATAGTTATAATAGGATTTAGCTGGCTAAGTAGCGCGAGCCGGTTCGCTTACCTTAGCTCTATGTGCTTGCGGAGGTATGATGAGTTTTGGAAAGCAGAGATGGTTGCGTCTTTGCGAATAAAAAGACAACAATTCATGATGACAGTGTTGCCTATTTTAAATTTAAATCAAAACATGTCGTGCAGCTGTGGCCAGGGATTGGAATTTCCCTCGTCAACGTCCTCCAATTGACAACTTTTCATCTCGGTGTCGGTGTCTGTCATTTAATTAGGTACGTGTGTGCTCGCACTCCGATGCAGATTTAAAGGAGCGGATGGGAACACACCACCCCAACCTCAAATCAAATCACGAAACGAAAAAACTCAATATTTTTTGACCAACGGCTGAAAAGACAAAATTGTTACGAAAGTGTAGGTTAAATGTAACGGAGTAAAGAGTACGATTTATTTATAAAAAAATTCCTTGAGTAAGAGTAAAGAGTACAGCCCCCAGAAAGTAACTAGAAAAGTACTCGTTCCTCTGAAACTGTACTCTTTTACTCATTTGCGTTACTTGTAACGCGTTACTACCCACCCCTGAGTGCAGGTGTATAATCACAGTTTATTTCTTTCATTTACGTTTTGAAAATCCATCACATGGTATCCCTAATCGCAGGTTACGTTCGCGCAAGTAAAACGTATTTGTGTGCGGATGTTCACGATTGCAAACGTGCCTGGGGTTTCTGCAACGTTTTGATAGTGTTGGTGGTTGTGGAGCAAAACATCGGACCCCTCCACATCTTTACTTCTGAAAGACTCATCTTTCCTGGGATGCTCTCTTTATACCCAATCATGTTACTAACCTGTTGCAAATTTACCCTTAGTATTTGTGAGATGTTCCGCTAGGTTGTTTTTTGCTGGACTGCGTAAGCGGAGCCGGCCTAGAAGAGTGACTGTCTCTTACTTACTGACTGACTGACTGACTGAGTGGGTGAGTGACTACCCCTTGTTAAATAGCGTAGTGGTTAGAGGCGCAGATTACAGAACAGCAGGTCCTGCGTTTGACTCCTGTCACAGTCAAAACACATTATGCCTTAGGATTTGTTCAGGACAGACAAAAGCTTTGCTAGGTACAACCTTCAGTAGATATGTAATAGGAAGCCTAAAATAAAACAGTTCTCGTGGATATTAGGATTTGTTCAGGATAGACAAAATCTTTGCTGGCTACAACCTTCAGTAGCAACGTTATAGGAAGCATAAAATGAAAGTGTTTACTGTTATATTGTGACTATTTCTGGTGGATTTTCGAATTATGTCTTAGGATTTGTTCAGGATTGACAAAAACTTTGCTGACTACACGATTCCCTCGTCTTTTCACTTGACGAAAAAGTCAGTTATCGTCACCTATATTGATACAGTAGTTATTGTATCAATGTCATTCACGAATGGCTAATAAGCTATTAAAATGGCCCGTGGCAAAAGCCATACAGTTCATAGATGCTATTTGTGGTGGCGGTAAACGTAATAAGAAACGTTACTCAGTTTAACACAATGGTTAATGGTGTCTAACGAAATATTCAAACTTGCGTGACAAAATGTTATAATGTCAAGAGGTTATATCGATACCTGGCCAATGTATAGCTCTGTGGCATAGTGGTTAAAGACGCAGCCTTTCAGACGGCGACCTTGGTTTGAATCCCGGGCGACCTTAAAGACGGCGACCTTGGTTTGAATCCTGGGAAGGCAACAACAATCAACACTTTTTATTGCGGGCTTGAACTAGGCTTGCCTGGTTTCTTGTTTGTATTATACAACTTTTCCAGTCTTTTGTTGCCCTGTCCCAGCTTTTTTGAAATGTGTTGCTGGCATCAAATTCAAAGTGGGCATATATTTTTCAAGGAACAATTACATTTCTCAGTTTCAACATTTGATGTGTTGTCTTTGTATTATTTTCTATTGACTATAGGGTTTAAATGATTTGCACATCATTACATTCTGTTTTTCTTTGCATTTTACACAGTGTCCCAACTTTTTTGGAAACAGGGTTGTAGTTCATTATTATAGACATAACTTGTTCAGATTATAGACTGACTTGTTCAGATTAGCCCCCGTCTTAATACAGTAGTAACTAACTGTTAGACATCAATTTGGCAGTGCTTATCTGTAGCTATGACGCAGCATGACAGAGGGGTTGAGGAATATGTTATGTATTAACAAATAAAAAACAATGCAATGCCCTGCTGATCGTCAATGTTTGTGTTTAATTATTGCTACCGATGTCTACGTCCTCAGAGTCCGAGTACTGACTGTAGCCATCCACCCTTAGCACAAAGTCAACAAGACGTGTTTTACATCCTTGTAACATAGAAGCATAGAGGAAAGACACCAATGCAGGGAGAACCGAGGACATTTAATAAATGAACAAAAACAAAAAACAGAAAACTGGAACAAAAGAACTGGGAAAGACAGGACAGGACAGCGCTACATCACGTAAAAACCAATACAAAGACCGACAGAGAACATTGGGCAAGCTGGAACTTAAATAGGACGAGGGAAAACAAGTGTGGGCAATAATCAACGAAAACAGGTGTCCCTTATGAAGTAAGGGAGAGAGGGTGTTGGATTCACTGGCATAGCAGGCTGCAGTGCCAGAACGTGACCATCCTGTTCCACTTCCCCTTAATCTTTTTTTAAATCTTTATTTTTGCTGTAGTGTTATCTGTTACAGTATGTCCCAACGTAGCTACCCAACTTCTAATAAAAAACCAATGGTGGCAGTGCAGAAGAGCACAAAATGCAGAATGTGATGCATGAGACCAAACATTGAGTTTCACCATTTGTAATTCTGCCAACCTTCATTGGAGTTCCTAATCAGCTATCAAACTGGGCTAAAAAATGGAGACAGGTTGTAGTTCCTGCTGGGCTGTGAGAAAATGAAATAAATGGCAAAACCGTGAATTTCATGATAGCAACCAGAACAAACCTGCATTGGAAAAGCAGCAAAAGTTCTCATTCAAAGTCAAAGGAACCTATATAATCAACATTATAGGCCATTACAGGCCCTATATCCTGAACGTTAGCAAAAACCTCAGTGATGATGTGTTTTCATTTTGCAATCAAAATACTGGAATATTTTTGACATCACTGGCCAAGTTGAATACTTGTGTGACGTGTTCTAATACAGATATATTTAGTTCACACCTAAATTCAGGTCAGGATGCCTTGCTAATGTAGAGATCGTGTCCTTAACCAAATGGCTCATGTACACCTTGATCAAAGTTTTGACCTCAGTCCTACCTCTCTGGACTTCCTTGGATGCACATCATCATGACCCATAACAATAGGTGCAGCAAAGGTGTCCTTGTTCAAAATTTGTGGAGTGCCCTTCAAAGAATCTGTAAAAGCAGCTCTTTGTGCCCGTGCCGAGTAATTATTTCACTAGCCTTATGTTCCTGGTCTCTGTCAATTCAGGCATTTTTGCCTAGTTCTGCTTTCACTCGGCATATCGACTCAATGTCTGCAGATGCTCTCAACACCAGCACAGGTGTACCGAAACAACAAATAAAAGCAGAAATGTATCAGTTACCATACATAATGTTTACAATAACATAGTGCTACAAAGTAAGCCAACTAGTATATAATAAGACATCATATATATATATATATATATATATATATATATATATATATTAAAGTTACTTGCAATTGTTTCAGTGTTATGACTAGCTTATTGTGTTTGAGAAAATAGTTAAGCAAATTAGCTATGTACCAGTAGATAGCTATAAATGTACTTGCAAGCTAACATTAGCAGAAGGGGGTAAGTTTGTAACAGTTTTGAAACCAGTACACGCCACTTGTTAAGAAAGGGGGGGGCAAGCTGAGGACAGCTGTACTGTTAGAGGGGCCAGTTACACTAATATACAGCTCCAGAAAATTTAACAGACCACTGCACCTTTTTCTTTCCTTTCAAAACCTTCCTTTTTGACTTTTTTGGAAAGGAAAGAAAGCATTTCTGGAAGGGGTGCTCCTTGGCCCAGATGCGGAGCAGGAAAGGGGTGGGTACCCAGACTGAACAATTGTGCACAGTAGGTGCCTTGCGTTTAAGCAACATAGCCAGCCCGTTCTGTTACCTAATTGTTCTGTCTGGTGGTTCTTTCTCTCACCCCACAACAGCCCTGACTGACTCCGGAACTGCGGGGAGCTTCATAGACCAGTCCCTTGTAACTGGGCTACGGTTGCCGTTGCACCGTTTGAGGTCCTCGATGCCCACACAAGCACTGAATGGTCGTCCTGTGGGGTCCGGCTTGATAACCTACGTGACCCTCCCTGTCACTCTTACCATCAACGGCTGCCATCGGGAGAGACTGGAACTACTGGTGCTGTCGTCCTCCATACATCCCGTCATCCTGGGCCTTCCGTGGCTTCAACAGCATGACCCTACCGTCACCTGGAGTAAGCAGAAGGTTCTGGGATGGTCGACGAGGTGCCGGAAAGCCTGCCTAGCCGTTACGTGTGAAGATACGTCAGTGGAGAGCCCCGAGGGTGCCCTCCCAGCGAACATCCCACCTGAATACGCATACCTGAGCGGGGTTTTCTCCAGCAAAAAAGCCAGGTGTCTCCCTCCCCACCGCTCCTGGGACTGCGCCATTGACCTTCCCCTGGAGACCACGCCCCCCCAGGAACAGGATCTACCCGCTCTCTGTTGCCCGAGAACAAAGCTATGGAGACATATATAAAAGAGACGCTGGAGCTGGGGTACATTCGCAACTCCACCTCCCCTGCTTCAGCCAGCTTTTTTTTGTGAAGGACAGGGGGCTGAGGCCCTGTATAGACTATAGGGGACTGAACTCCATAACTGTGAAGTACCGCTATCCAATGCCCCTCGTCCCATCGGCCATAGTGCAGTTAAGGGGAGCAAGCGTCTTAACCAAGCTGGTCCTCCGGAGTGTGCAATCTAGTGCGTATCTGGGAGGGAGACGAGTGGAAGACTGCATTCAGCACGGCGCCTGGCCACTATGAATACCTGGTTATGCCGTACGGGTTAGCCAATGCACCAGCGGTGTTCCAGGCCTTTCTAATCCAGTTGTTCTGGGATATGTTGTAGAGGTACGTAGTGGTTTATATAAATGACATCTTGATTTACTCCCCAACATACTCGGAACACGTGGCCCACGTTCGTGCTGTCTTGCAACATCCCCTTAAACACCATCTCTATGTAAAGGGGGAAAAGTATGTGCTTCACACCCCCACCGTCTCCTTCCTTGGGTACCACTTCGCTCTGGAGGGCGTGCGGATGGAAGAGCTGAAGGTGGAGGCGGAGAGGTCATGGCCAGTCCCTATGACCATCAAAGAATTACAGAGCTTCATCGGGTTTGCCAACTTTTACCACCGGTTCAACAGGGACTTCAGCACCATCACCACACCACTCACGTCACTGTTGAAAGGCCAACCTCAACACCTCCGCTGGACCCTGGAAGCGGAGAGGGCATTCCTCCATCTTAAGGACAGGTTCACAACGGCACCACTCCTGAAACATCCAGACCCCCTCAAGGCCTTCACAGTGGAGGTGGACGGAAACCCCCCTCAGCTACATCCCTGTGCCTACTATTCCAAAAAACTTTCTGCTGCGGAGAGGAACTATGACGTGGGTGACCTGGAGTTACTGGCGGTGAAGTTGGCACTGTAGGAGTGGAGACACCGGGTAGAGGGCACCCATGAGCAGTGTGTCCTGACGGACCACATGAATGTTGAATATATCAGGGCAGCGCAGCGCCGCAACCTCCGCCAGGCCCGCTGGACTCTATTCTTCGAGCGCTTCCAGTTCACCCTGATGTACCACCCCAGTACGGACAACGTCAGGGCGGACGCACTCTTCGGCCTCCACAACCGGGGGGCTGAACTACCTAGAGAAACGCCCATCCTCCCACCTTCATGCATCATGGATTCTGTCTCCTGGGACATTGACGAGGACATTCAACGGGCAGGGAGACCCCGCACCAGCGACGTGCCCTGCAGACAAGACCTATGTGCTCTGGAGAGTGCGGGGCCGGCTGGTGACCTGGGTACAGACCACCACACCGTCACACACAGTTTCCATTAACACTAGAACCGCCAAGTCTTTCAGACCCCCAGTATCTGCCAGATCCGAATGCTGTTTGGCATCATTAGCACACAAATCCTCCCTATTAGCATACATATTCTCCTCCGCAGCATCACCATCCAGCCAGAGCATCAGTTCATCTACTGGGTTTCAAGTTTTCAAGGTTTATTTGTCAAATGCACCGAACAACACAGTGTCATCCTGCACAATGAAATTCTTGTGACATGGCACCCGACAACTACGTAGTGAGAGTTAAGAAGATTATATAAGCAAAAATATAGCCTGACAAAAAAAATAAAGCAACACTATACATAATACTGTACAATAGCAGCAGTTTAAAAAAGAGTACACTAGCAACAATCTTGGTAGTATTATTGAACATTATAGGTATGGCAAGTATGGCAGTAATATACATAACAATGTAAACTAGCAGCAACTTGGTAGAATTACTGAATATTATAGATACATATGAGTGTAATAAGCTTACGAATGGTGGCATAGCACACTACAACTATGTAGAGAGAATTAAGAAAAAATATACACAGCAATAATATACAGTGGATATAAAAAGTCTACACACCCCATTTGTAGGGCCTAAAAAACAAATGAAAATAGTATACAAATACAATAATGTGTTTGTAGTGAAGGTTTTATCATACAAAAAAAAATGACTACAAAAAGAATACATAGAACGATTGTTTCTAAGAACACAGGCTATAATATTTTCATCCGTTGATAAGGCCCTACAAATGTACAAAATGAAAATGACACAACACTTAAATTATTCAAAGAATCCATTAGAATTTTGTTTTCATTTTTATCTCATTGTGATGATGTACTAGGTAAAATATGAGATATTATCGACAACCTTGTCACAATCAAAGGATATACGCATGAATAGCTGTACATAGGCCTAAATCACGGTTGCTTGATAAACACGACTGAGTGATTGTAGTGTCTCACTCTCTCCGTTTTTTTCTTGGATCCACTGCTGATGGCTACAGTTGGATGCATGGTGCTGAGAAGGCAAACACTCTTGTTCTTCTTACATCTGTACACTGTAAGCGTAGCATTCCCATTTATCATCACGGTTGTGGAGTAGAGCTCTGCTGGTGTGTTGTTAGGCATGAAGCACGGTTGCTTGATAAACACAATACATTTCAAAGAATGAATAACACAGGCTACAGCCTATTCATAGAAATAAAATTGATAGATGCAAGGACATGTAGCCTCTTTCATTGTTCTACAATAGCATAGGCTCAGGTGTATGGCAACACAGCCATCTCTTCAAGAAAAACATTGCAGTGTATTATTCAATGAACTTTATTTGTAAATTCGATTAGCAGAGTAAATGGATGATCAAAGGATGATTTACAGTAGCCTACATGAATAATGAAATTGCCTGTTTGATAAAATATAGAAAAGTCATTTGTCAATTGTTTTGGGAGATGTGGGCTACAAATACCCATGTATTTATGCATCTCGTTCGATCTTTATACTTCTGCCTGCCCCATAGTCAGCACACAGTTTCAGGGGTTTGTATTGAAGGTCTTATCATACGAAAAAAAAAAACTAAAAAAAGAATACACAGAACGATTATTTCTAAGAAAACAGGCTATACTATTTTCATTTGTTTTTTAGGCCCTACAAATGTACTTAATGAAAATCACACAACACTTAAATTACTCAAAGATAAATCCATTAGAATTTAGTATTTCATCCATTATAATTTCATTTGATCTCATTATGATGATGTACAAGGTAAAATAAGAGACATTATCGGCCAGTTTGCAATGATCAAAGGATATACGCATGAATAGCCGTACATAGGCCTAAAGCACGGTTGCTTGATAAACACGATTGAGTGATTGTATTGTCTCACTCTCTCCCTTTTTTTCTTGGATCTGCTGCTGATGGCTACAGTTGGATGCATGGTGCTGAGAAGGCAAACACTCTTGTTCTTCTTACATCTGTACACTGTAAGCGTAGCATTCCCATTCACCATCACTGTTGTGGAGTAGAGCTCTGCTGGTGTGTTGTTTTGCGCACAGGGTGGCAAGTTCCGTCTCTTTTTGTTCATGGTTCCTAGAAGGCTTGTTTTTTTAGCCATCAATTTCTCTGCCCGGGAAAGTGATGTAAAGAAGTTGTTTGTGGTCACATTTCTGTGAGTTTCAAAACCACAGGCTCCGAAAGTCACACACCCACTGGCCTGGTTTCATCCTTCCCCAGCCATGTACTTTGTGTCAACATCAACAGCTAACCAAAATTGGATCCCAAACTGTTTTTTTGCCCACATACTGGGTAAAACAGCAATTTTTCTTTATTTTGGTAAAGAAAAATGTTGGTATTTTGTTTCGTGAATAATTATTTAGCCTAATACATTTGTAAAATCTGAATCTTCAGTGAAAGAAGCAGAGAAAATTCAAAGAGAGATGATAGGATGTTTGATTATTTGTTTCTCTCCTACTTAAAACAGCAACATGTAATATATTTGTTGAATTGTTGAGGATATTATTTGTATTATGTTTCAATAACAATTAATTTGTTGATTGGTAAAGATATCGTTGGCATTTCATTTCGTAAATAATTGTTTAGCGAAATACATTTGTAAAATCTGAATCTTCAGGAAAACAAGCAGAGAATTCACAGAGAGATGATAGGATGTTTGATCATTTGTTTCTCTTCCTCTCCTAATAAAAACAGCAGTGTGTAATACAATTGTTGAATTGTCGAGGATATTGTTTTAATTATGTTTCAATAACAATTAATTTGTTGTATAGGCCTACTCAAGAATATCGTTGGTATTTCATAGTTTTGTGAATAATTATTTCGGGTAATACATGAGATAAATTAGCCTACACAAGAATCTAAATCTCATTTTGAAAATGAAAACGTGTGATTCATACTGTATGTTCAGTTGTCGAGTGGCCTATTTCGTTTGTATTGTGTTTCAATAATAGCCTAATTAATTTGTTGAATGGTCATGGAAATCTTGTATTTCAATTGTAAGTTCATTAGTCAGGGAGTATCGCGCATTCATCCATTGATGTCATTCATTCTGTGAGGGGTGATTAGCGCCTGGGTACCATTAGGCTGCATGAGTTCCAACGCTAAGTGGCGTGTACTTTTGGCGGATTAAATTGGGAAACAGGTAAATAGTCTCTAAATAGTTTTCCGTTTGTGAATTTAGAATTCTGACAATGGAAGAACGTAATATACGCCTATTTAGGAAATGTCATGGAAGGAGGAGGGTGTAGCTTTCAAAATGGCAGTTTTATTTTAATTACAAACTCAAACGCCAATTGGCGTAGGCATTTGGTGGTTCTAGTGTTAAATTAAGAGCTTAGCATTTTGCGTCCTTTTGCAGGGGTCTGTATTGCAATATCTCATTGCATAGCTGTGTTCAACACTTCATTCCATAGGTCATCAAAAAATGACTCATCCTGTAGTTATTCAGAGTTTGAACTAAGGCTTCGACTAAATCAATTGCCTTTGACAGGTGAAGTGATGAAGACAGTAGCATATCTGATAGAAATGTTGCTTCTCCAAAAACTTTATGGAGTGTGACACAATGAATTGTAAATCTATGCCTCAACAGATCTTTCACCATTGTGTTCTTGGACTATGGCCTTTCACCATTGTGTTCTTGGACTATGGCTTACAGGACTTGCTTAATAGCAGGTAATCTTTCCATAATAGTATGTAGAGCCATATATCGACATGCCCAGCAAGTGTCACTTAGTCTCTAATGCTCTCTAGGTGCACCTGGGTTCATCTCTTTTTGTATGCTGATACTTTTTGATGAACATATGACCTGGATGTGAACACACAGGCTTTCCAGTAAGGAGAACTGTCCTACCTCAGGGACGTCTTCGACTATATCTACCAAAATAAGTTTAGACAGTGTGCACTGCAGTGGATGTAAAAAGCAAGCTTTGCTTATTCTTTAATGCATGCCTGGAAGCCCAAATGCTTGCCACTCATAACTGAAACACTGTCATATGCTTGGGCCACTAGATTGTTTTTGTATTCAAGACCATAACTTTCTAATATGTGTATGATTTTGTCAATAAGCCCTGCTGCATCAAGTCGATCAACCAATTTAAAGTGGAGAAAGCTTTCATTAGCTGCGTTTCCACCAAAAATAACCGGAACTTTGAGTCCCAGGAACTGCTATTGAAGGAACTAAAGGGTCCCTTCAGCTCATTATTGTGGGCATTTTCTACCGCGGTCTAAACACCTGCAAAGATTTGGCAAATTAGTCTGCTGACGTATGTTCTTGCTCTGACGTATGCACCATAAGCCATACATGTCACGCCCTCCACATTCACCTCCTCATAGTCCGTGCCAGGCTCTTCCTCTCTCCTGTTTGTCTGTATGTTTGGGCGCCGGATCCGGGCTCCTGCAATCCAGTTCTTGCTTTCCTCCACTACTCCTCAAGTCTCCACACCTGCGGTTCATCCCCTCATCAGCTTGCCATGAAATACCCTTGTTTCCTGTCCGCTCGTCGCTAGATCGTTGTTCGCTACTTGGTAGTAACGTTCGCAGCCGCTCTATACCTTAGTCTGAGTAAACCTGTTTGAGTTGTTGTTCTTCCCTACTAACATTATTCTCCTCTGTTCAAAGATCCACCTTCTCCTGCCTCCGAACTTGCCCACCTGCCAACCTACCTGCTCTGCCCACGCTGCCTGCCTACCCCGCTGCCCTGTCTACCTACCAGCCCAGCCCTCACCTCTCCGGCCTCGCCTCAGTCCTTCCACCCCAACCTACATTAAATCACCCCTTGAGTTTCATTGCTTGTGTGTGGTGTCGTGCGCTTGGGTCCACTAGCAGCAGCCCCCGTAACAATACAAAGCGACAGACAGGCATCTTTATTATTTATGCGACACTGCAACATCACAGCAACCATGGAGGAGATTCAAGTTGTGTTGATCATGATTTACTGGTTTGCAAATGTGGTCATTGAGTCAACAGTGGAAAAGAGACGAGCAGTAGTAGAGACGAGCAAAGCAGATTCAAAATGCCCGAAATGCTAGGCGAGTTGCAATACAAATAACGTGAACGGATTTCACAAGTTATCGCGGAGATTGACCATGAGATGACTGAGACGGATTCGTGCCATCACGCACAAAGAACAATGTAGAAAAGTATAATGTTATTGTAAACTACATCGACTTATTTTCGGCACCTTTTTGTGTGTTTCAGATATGCGAGTACTACAGAATGCATCGTGTATCTCCATCCGTATGGGTACACAAACAGTGGGAAACCGTGTTTCCAACTGTTACGAACCCTGTGGCTCTAGCAGTCTAGGGTGGATGGTACAGAGACCCGTAACATAAAACTCATACAAAGTGGTGTAGTGTACAGGAACAGTGAGAACAAACGACACAGACAACCAAAGCTACCGTCAAACATAAAACGTTTATTATAAACACACGGTAAAGGGGGTAGGGAAAAGGGGCTGAGCTGGACCCAAGAAATGAAATAATATAGTCAAAACAACCCTAAACTGAACTTTCCTGCCTCAAGAACCGCTTAGCTGACTACTAACCAATACAAAAATACAGTGAGTGGTCCGTTCAGTTCTAACTAGTGTTTTTAGACAAAGTTTTCCTACGGGTTGTGTATGCCCAAGGGCGACTTGCTAAAAAACCCCTTTTCCTAGGGACACAGGGATAAACAAAAACACACAGGTCGAACAAGGACTAAACAGCACACAGCAAACAATTGACTAGACAACACCAATCAAAACACCACAGCAATACATACTCATACATGAAACAGGACAAAGTGAGATGTATGTGCTAAACTAAGTGATGTATGTATGAACAAAGTGTCTGTCTATCAAAATAAGGTATGTATTTCAAGAGTGTCTATGTCCTTGTGGGGTAAATCAAAAGGGTCTCTCTGGGAGAACCAACTAACTGGGTTTTTAAACCAGGGATGTGTGATGTGATTGGGTAATGGAAAAAGGGTGTCCACCAAATGGTCCATCTCAGCAGTCAGGCGATGCACTCATGACTGCCAGGTGGGAAACACCAACGAGCACAATCAGGAACATAAGGGACACCTGGGGAAACGGCAGGAGGGGAAAAACACAACCGCACATACAGGGTACCTGCATGCGTAATACTCCCACCCTTAAAAGAGCAAACCTACTATGGTTTGCGACACAAGACATAAAAAGTATACAGAACACTTTCAACGTGCAAAGGCATCCACACAGGATAGAAAAAAAATCATACATCTCTAAACACGAGACAATGCATCTGGTACAGGCAACACAAGAACTTGGTCACCCGGCGGCAGAGGACGAGAAACAGCATGTTTATCATAATGACGTTTCATACGTCTCTGTGAGGAAGATAGGGCTTCCTTTGCCAGCACACAGGCGCCATGTAGGCGCTCACGAAAGCGACTCACGTAGTCTAACACATTGTCCTTTTCACACAATCCTTCTGATAAAAACTGATCCTTAAGGACTTTCAAAGGTCCTCTGACTGTGTCCAAACACTAGTTCAGCCGGGCTGAACCCAAGGGATTCCTGTACCGTCTCACGGACAGCAAACAAAACTAGAGGAACTCCCTCATCCCAATCCTTCTCAGATTCCAAACAATATTTACGGAGCATAAATTTCAGTGTCTGATGCCACCGTTCAAGCGCACACTGAGACTCTGGGTGATATGCGCTTGATACACGATGCGTTATTGACAAGGTCTATAACACCTGTTTGAAAAGCTTAGAAAGGAAAGTTGAACCTTGATCAGTTTGTACCACCTTTGGTAACCCAAATGTTGAAAAGAATTTAATTAATGCTTTGCTCACCACCGGAGCAGTAATCCTTCCCAGAGGAATGGCCTCTGGGTATCGTGTGGCTACACACATAATCGTCAACAGAAAGTGGTTACCAGCTTTTGTTTGAGGTAATGGTCCAACACAATCAACAACCACATGTTCGAAGGGTTCGCCTATGACGGGTATGGGACAGAGAAGAGCGGGAGGAATAACCTGGTTTGGTTTTCTAGTTACCTGACAGGTGTGGCATGTCCGACAGTACTGAGCCACATCCTGTTTTAATCCGGGCCAAAAGAAATGTCGCAGAACCCGATCATAAGTCTTGGTGACTCCCAAATGACCGGACCACTGGTGATCATGAGCAAGGGATAAAACAGTTGGTCGAAAGGCTGTAGGAACCACTATTTGGTAAACAGCATTCCAATCTCCACCGGCGTCACCATGGGATGTCCATTTGCGCATGAGGAGATTACCATCAATGAAGTATGCCATGTTTTTCTTCTTAAGCTCCTCCACTGAGACAACACTGGAAAAACATTTAGCAAGGTTTTTGTCACCCTTTTGGTTAGCAACCAGCTGCTCACGAGTTACTGGTAACTGTATTGCATCAGCAACACGGTCCACATTCTTCTTCCCGATCCTGGGCTGTTTTTCAGACCCCACCAGTTCACCAGAGGTAGCACACAAGCTATCCTCTTGGTCAAACTCTCTAGACAGAATAGTGTTTGGTAATACTATCATGTCACCCATTCGTCATGCCTGAGCACGTGTGACGGCAAAAGCGGGGAACACATGTGGATAACTCTGTACCAGCTCCTCCGAAAGAGACTGGTCACTGTTATCCAAGATCTCCAATATGGGTATTACCTTTCCACCGGCAATATCGTTGCCCATTACAAACGGCACCCCTTTTACTGCCAACATAGGACGTACTCCAACTCTGAACAATCCACTGACTAGCTCAGAGCGTACGTTCACAAAGTGCAGTGGCACTGGGACACTTCCCATTTCAATTCCCTGGACTAACACACTGGATCCACAGTATGTAGTTTCGGAGAAGGGCAACACATCAGATAGGATGAATGACTGCGCGCACCAGTATCTCTAAGGATCCTAACCGGACACTGAGATGCATCGTTACCTGAAAGGGACACAAATCCCTCAAATATGAATGGTTCATAACTGCGATCTGAGACTGGGACCTTCAAGCCACCTTTGCCATGAGGCACCTGTCGTTTCTCTGACCTAACAACAGTATGAATTAGCCCAACACCTGTTGGCGGCTTGGCGCGCAGAGGCATAACCTTGTTTGTGTTTCAGCAGGAAGCACTCATAAACCATATGTCCTGGCTGATGACAATAAAAGCACTGACGTACGTCTTTCGGCCGAGTTTGATGTACTGTGGGTCGACTAGGGCTAGGAGCTGGTGGCTCCGCAGCCCTACTCTCCGTACGAGCCGAGAATATGCTCTTGTGCGTCAACACGAATTTGTCTGCCAATACAGAAGCTTCTGACAGTGAGTGCACTTTCTGTTCGTTTAGGTAAAAAACAATGCGTTCAAGTAAGCAATTCTTAAACTCCTCCAACAAGAGTAACTCCTGAAGAGAATTAAAATCAGTCACCTTACAAGCAGTGAGCCATTTGTCAAACAGATTTCCCTTGTCTCTAGCAAACTCCACGTAAGTCTGGGTAGATGACTTTTTATGGGACCTAAATTTCTGTCGATATGCCTGAGGAACAAGCTCGTAGGCACGAAGAACAGTTGCTTTGACCACGTCAAAATTCAAACTGTCTTGAAGAGGTAGCGCTGACAAAACCTCTTGGGCTTTTCCTGTCAATTTACACTGGAGCAGTAAGCGCCATACCTCTTCAGGCCATTTCAATGCCACCGCTATACGCTCAAACACACTAAAATAAGAGTCAACCTCTGACTCTCTGAACACTGGTACCAAGGGGATCTGTCTGCTGATATCAAAAGTAGTAGAAGACCCTGCTGGTGAGGATGGCTCACTAGCAGGCACAGCACGAGCAGAGGCTAACCTCGCTGTCTCTGCCTCCAGTTCCATCTTACGCAACTCTTGGTCAAGTTCCAGCTTACGCAGCTCCAGTTCTTGATCAAGTCTACGTGTCTCCTGCTCTAGCCTACGCGTCTTCTGATCTAGCCTACGCGTCTCTTGTTCGGCCTAGAGTTTACGTGACTCCTGTTCTGCCTCGAGTTTATGCGTCTCCTGTTCGGCCTTGAGTCTGCGCGACTCCTGTTCGGCCTCGAGTCTGCGCGACTCCTGTTCGAGTTTACACATCTCCAACTGGAGAGTTTCTCGTCTGATCTGTGCTCTCTCTTCCGCCTCCACTTGGAGCCATGTCGAACGGACATCCCTTCTGGTGTCACTGTCTGACAACGGGGAGAGTGGCTCAAAACGGGGCAGTGTGGCTGGAGCCTTGGCCTCGCCCTCGTCCTCAGACAAGGATGGGCTTACAGGAGCAGCAGCCACATCTTGAACAGGAGCAGCAGGCTCAGGCAGCGGCAACACAAGCACCTGCTCCTCCAACAAAACATCTAACACAAGTTTTCTGACCTCCGCTTTAACCAAACTCTTCGGTATGGCTAAAGAAAAATGGTCAGCCAAAGCCAGTAAATCCACTTTACGGCATCTATCAAAATCCTCCCACGTGGGGTTAGTCAAAAAGGCATCCAAATCAAAAGTAGCTATCATAAGCCAGCAACATGAGCCAACAAATACCGAACACTACACCAGCCGATCACACAATCACAGCTGCACAGTTCAACACTGAACTAGACACTTAAACCAAGGTGCATGAGTGGCATGGGTATCAATGAGATAGTCCCGGACGAGCCCCCACGTTATGTTACGAATCCTGTGGCCCTAGCAGTCTAGGGTGGATGGTACAGAGACCTGTAACATAAAACTCATGCAAAGAGGTGAGTTTGCGACACAGACACAGACAACCAAAGCTACCGTCAAACATAAAACATTTATTATAAACACACGGTAAAGGGGGTAGGGAAAAGGGGCTGAGCTGGACCCAATAAATGAAATAATATAGTCAAAACACCCCTAAACTGAACTTGCCTGCCTCAAGAACCGCTTAGCTGACTACTAAGCCAATACAAAAATACAGTGGGTGGTCCGCTCAGTTCTAACTAGTGTTTTAAGACAAAGTTTTCCGACGGGTTGTGTATGCCCGAGGGCGACTTGCTAAAAAAAACCTTTTCCCAGGGACACAGGGATAAACAAAAACACACAGGTCGAACAAGGACTAAACAGCACACAGCAAACAATTGACTAGATAACCAGTGGATAAAAAATGTACATGTATCTAAGGACACGTTTCTGTACCTGTGCCGTCGATTGCTACCATAACTGGGGAGACATGACACCGCTGTTGTGTACCCATTCAAAAAAAGGATTGCCATTGCACTGTGGAAACCTGCGACCAACTCAGAGTACAGAAGCATTTCTCATTTGGAGTCGGCATTACTACGGTGTGTCACTGTACACAATTACTGCACCAGTTTCTGCAAATGTTGAGAACGCTTTTGGCAGACTGAAGGGCAGATGGAGCTGCTTGTTAAAATGAAATGGCTGCAACATACACAAGGTCAAATCCATGGTGATAGCATGTTGTGTTCTGCATAACCTCTGTGAAATGAATGGTGATGAGTACAGAGAAGAATGGGGTGTCAATGCATTAAACCAGCCTGACAGGACACTGCCATCCACTGTAGAGGCCAATGGGCTAGACACACGTACAGGTCTAATGAAGCTTCTGAACACATTGTGAAACTGTCAGGATACTGCTTACAGAGCTGAAGTACATCATTAAACCTGTACGTGCGTCTAGCCCCTCGGCCTCTACAGTACACCTGGTTTTACATTTTTATCTGTTTATCTGATTTAATAAATATTTCCGCAGTGTGCAAGACACTATGTGGGAGTGCTTCTGTTTTCAGATTTACACAAACAGCCACTATACACACATATTTGGTTCCACAAATATTTATTCATCTGCAAAAATGTAGGTGCAAAATACAAAGCGTATTGTAAACTAGTAGCAATCTGGGTAGTATTATTGAACTGTACATGGTTAATACACATAACACGGTTTCTTTGCCTGAGACCTTAGGAATGCCAACTCTCACCTCTTTATCACTCTTTACACGGCTCTCCTCAGCCTGACACTTTCCTCAGTATAGCAGCAGCATATACTGGTCCTGCTGCTCCTGTCCCCGCTGCAGGACAGCCCAGTTAGCATTGTCCATGTCCCTCAGTGCGTCAAGGAAGTCAATGTCTCCTTTCCACGTTCCTAAGAAGAAAAATAACACCAAAACACACCACAATAAATTAATACACAAGCACAGTCGACATAGCCAACAGCAGTTTTGAAAAATATATTGTACCGAGTAATCATTTGATCAAGTTGTCAATGTTTAGTGATTGTTAGAGACATACAAATGTTAACTAGCATGTCATTAATTCTAATTTCTGAAATTTCAGTGGAAATATTACTGTTTTCAGCTAGTTGGTTAGCGACGTGGCTAAAAAATACAACCCTATTATCGGCCACCGTTCTCTATTATCGGCCGCCATACTATTTTGTTCAATAACATTTTATTTCCTCTTAATTTGTGTTACAAATGCCTGATCACAGTTTACTTGTTTACTCGAAAGTTTTAGCTACCTTTCAAGCCTTTCATGAAAAAGGAAAAAAAGACAGATCACTGATAATAGCCTACATGATGATGTCTGGTCTGTCACGCAAGTCTAATTTCACGATTTTGCAACTTAAATTTCCATGCATTACATTTTTGCATTACAGTATTTAACCTCCATATATCACTATAAAAAATAGGGGGTGGCCGATAATTGGGGGACGTTAGCTAGGCTAACATATAATGTACCTGTAGCTAACGTTAGTTTTGTTTAGAGGAACAACAGCAGGACTAACAATAACATGACTAGTATAGAAATCAAATATCATGACTTTTCCAAAACATCACGTCATAGCATTTAACATGAATCATGTGAAACATTGTGATTTACCTTCAACCGACTGGTTATCCAGTTTCTGCAGCCGAGTCAATCGTTGCCGTAGCGCCAGAGAAGGCCAGCCTGTGACCCAGCAACGCATGTGGTCAAACCATTTACTCCGCCAGTCAGAGCCGCTTCTGTTATTGTGATCCTCAATCTTCTTGTAATCTTGTTTTCATTTTTTAAGCTTCTTTAAGCACTGTTTCCCGATGTGAAAAATATTCAGCTCACTTAACTTGCAGGGTATTTTTGCGAGCACCTTATTATTATGGATTGCCATTTCCAATTTCCGCTGTATTTGGTCCTCAGCATAAACACAATAAGGCCTGGACTTCGTCGTCGGTCCATCTGTCGTTCGATTTCTTCTCCATAAAAAAGTTATTCTCTTTGTAAGCACAATTAACTCCTTTAGTACGCTGAGAATGCCTGCAGACATTTAAAAATGGCAGTTGAAAACCTATGGGAGTAAACTGTACTACTAATCGACCAATCAGAAATGCTCAGCACCGCAAGCCCCACCCCAAAAGTTCTGGTACTCTGGGAAAGTTCTACCTCCCGAGCAGGGAATGTTTTGGGGGTAAAATGTAGTTCCTGGTTCTAGACCGTGGTTCTTGTGGTGGAAACGCACTGAGTTCCTCGAAAGGTTCCTAGTTCCTGGGTATAGTTCCTGTGGTGGAAACGCGGCTCTTAAGGACAGCTCCACTGAAATAGTACCTGAGTACTAGGCTGAATCTCAAATTGCATACTTGCATACTATATACAGGTTTGGGTAGGTTACTTTTTAAATGTAATCTGTTACAGTTACAAGTTACCTGTCCACATATGTAATCAGTAACGTAACTTTTTGATTACTCAAACTCAGTAATGTAATCTGATTACTTTGAATTACTTTTAGATTACTTTCATATTAAGAGGCATTGGAAAACAAATAGGAATAGCCTATAACCAACTGAACACCTTTTGTGGGATCAATCAATGTTAGAGTTTACATAGCTGGCCAAAAACAGAATTTGCATTTTACCTTATGGGTTGTGTAGGCTACAGTGCCTTTGGAAATGGGTTTCTAAACCATTGCTTTTTACTTCAATATGATTGGGCTACATCTCTACATTACACGTTAAAGGTCTGTCAGATATTCAGTCATTCCAATTAATCCAATAAATCTCGATCTTCCAGAATCTGACTTTTTATCTGAACATAACCCAAAATCTAATTATGCTTAAGCCTGTTCTGTTATTTGTGTTTTATTCATGTTTTTAATAGCTTCAAAACATTGTTGAAAAATAAATGGCAATTACTTGAAAAGGGTATTGACATTGTTGTATATAAAAATTAAGATATCCGTAGCTTTTCGCGCATAAACTAAATCTGCAGTATGATTTGCTCCACAACCAACATTGTCAAAATGTTGCAGAAGCCCCCGGCACGCGAATGCACGTGTGAACATTCGCACATAAATAAGATTTACCCGCGCGAACGTAACCTACGATTATTATGGCCACCAGTGTTCGATTTTCAAAACGCAAATGAAAGAAATAAACTGTAGTCTTAGCTTAAAGTAAATGACGTCAGCAGCCAATGATAACCAATGAGCACAATTTTCAGAGATGCAAAGCAAGCAGAATCACATGGCCTACATGTATGGACCGAGTTGATGTGGCCGCGTCAAATGCAAATAATCATCCTTTGGCTGAGTGCCCCCCACACACCTTTTCTCCTCAAATGTGGTAAATTCCATATAATGTTTTATCTTGAAGGCAGCGCCATGTTACAGCTATCTAACAAATAGTTGCCTAATCTATTAAACAATTCCTGTAAAAGTTCTTCGGTGCAACTCGTCCTGGCTGTGTTGTTCGGTACATTTGACAAATAAACCTTGAAACTTGAAAAAGATATAAGACCAGGTAGGCCTATTGCCTATCATTGTTCTGAGAATTATGCGTTCAGTAGATAACTAAATAACATTTTATATGACTCGGCTACTATTATCGAAGATATACTCTGTTTTTACCAGCCATCCAACCAACCACAACCGGAGAAATTTAAACTAGCGCTTCCTCCGTCACTAATTTATGTGCGTCCACCTGATGATCCAACCTGGTCTCAGAAGGATTACGCAGACTTTTATCACACACACAACTGAGGCGCGCAATTCATATTTTGGTTCAAATAACGATGTTTTTATAACATTAAATAATAAACTCAAACATAGAACGTGTCATAATTATTTCGCGCATTTATTCTTTTTCAATTTAAGTAATCCAAAAGTAATCATACATTTTTCAAAAGTATCTGTAATCCAATTACAATATTTTTGTTGGTAACGTAACGGATTAGAGTTACTGTTTTTTCTTGTAATCCGTTACTCCCAAACTCTGAATATATAGTATGCTAGATTAGTATGCGAGAAGATTAGTATGTCGCAAACCATAGTATGCTGAAAATAGTATGACAAATGTTCCCAGATGGTCTACTATTTCTCGTGGATTTTCGAAGTACACATCCCTGCATGCTTTTTGGGGTAACATAGACCACAACCCCTTGCGCACAGTAAAAGAGGAGGGCTTTCCACATTTCTCTAGTCTTCACATGATGAGGAAATCAGTTATCGTCACCTATATTGATACTTATTACATCAATATCATTCACGTATGAAATGAAATCGCTTTGGCAGTGTAAAGTTCGTTTTCAGTCTCGCTAGAAATTGTTCAATTCTTATGACTATTCCAAGTAGTAGGTAGATACTAGTAGGCTTATTACCGGCTAATAAGCTGTTAAAACGGCCAGTGGCAAAAGCCATACAGTTCATAGATGCTATTTGTGGTGGAAGTAAACTTCATAAGAAACGTTACTCAGTTTAACACAATGCTAAGCACAATGTCTAGCTAAATATGCAAACTTGGCATGATGTTTATGCGCGACAAAATCTAATGTTGAGACGCAATTTTATGAGGAGGTAGTCTGTCCCAGTCGGTCCCAATACCGGCATATTAGCTTACTATGTACTAAACAGTACGTACTTTACCATCAAATCGCATACTTCATACTACGTAGTACGTAGTATGTAGTATGCGATTTGAGATTTAGGCCTAGAGATATCACCCTAGATATCTGCCCTTTACATCTTCTGACTCATCTCCCATTATGCTAAAGACCTCACTGTTTTTCACTTCTATCATTTTAGACCGAGGTGAAATCAGTTTTATATTTGAGATTCAACAGACATTCACATTCGTTCCTCCGTTCAGGCTCCCTTCCACATTTAGGGACCGAGGTAAAAGAGTAAACCAGGTAATCGCCGAAATGTCTATAGATACTAGAATATAGTATCATTATGGACTTTAATCAACAACAAGTCCACATGCTAAATACTAAACGACACTTCATATTGTCAAAAAGATATTTATTGATTGATCACTAATTAATAAATCAATTGAAGAATGTTAAATTCTGTATTTCTTCAATATCTTTTTCAAAGATTGCCATAGGAACTTCTAACCTGATGTATATTATTCTAGAAATAGCTGGCCTACTTGTTTAACCTTTGTTTTGGTGGAAAAGTCATTATGGATTTAATAATAAATAAATCAATAGAAAAACATTTAATTCTGTATTTCTTCAATATCTTTTTCAATATTGGTCATAGGAACTTCAAACCTGTTGTATATTATTCTAAACATAGCTGGCCTACTTGCTCAAGCTTTGCTTTGGGGAAAAAGCCATTATGGATTTATTAATAATCAATCAATGAATGGAAACTCCTCTAATTCTGTATTTCTTCAATATAATTTTCAAGGTTTTTCAGAGAAACTGCAAACCTGTGTGTATATTATTCTAAAAATAGCTGGCCTACGTGTTCAAGCTTTGCTTTGGTGAAAAAGTAATTATTGATTTAATAATAATCAATAAATCAATAGAAACACCTTTAATTCTGTAATTCTTTAATATATTTTTCATTGATTGTCATTGGAACTTCAGACGTGGTGTATATTATTATTGAAATAGCTGGCCTACTAGCTCAAGCTTTGCTGTGGTGAAAAAGTCATTATGGATTTATTACTAATAAATAAATCTACAGAAACATCTCTAATTCGGTATTTCTTCAATATCTTTTTCAATGATTGTCATAGGAACTTCAAACCTGGTGTATATTATTCTAAAAATAGCTGGCCTACTTATTCAAGCTTTATTTTGGTGGAAAAGTCATTATGGATTTAATAATAAATAAATCAATAGAAACATGTTTATTTTGGTGTTTCTTCAATATCTTTTTCATTGATAGTCATAGGAATGTCAAACCTTGTGTATATTATTCTAAAAATAGCTGGCCGACTTTTCCAAGCTTTCTTTTGGTGGAAAAGTCATATGGAATTATTAATAATCAATAAATCAATAGAAAAATGTTTAATTCTGTATTTCTTCAATATCTTTTTCAATATTGGTCATAGGAACTTCAACCCTCGGGTATATCATTCTAAACATAGCTGGCCTACTTGTTCAAACTTTGTTTTGGTGAAAAAACCATTAAGGATTTATTAATAATCAATCAATCAATGGAAACACCTCTACATTGGCATTTCTTCAATATCTTCTTCAATGATTGTCATAGAAGCTTCAAACCTGGTGTATATCATTCTGAAGATAGATGGCCTACATGTTCAAGCTTTGTTTTGGTAAAATAAGTAATTATGGATTTATTAATAATCATTAACTCAATATAAACAAGTTTATTTTGGTATTTCTTCAATATCTTTTTCAATGATTGTCATAGGAACTTCAAACCTGGTGTATATTATTCTAGAAATAGCTGGCCTACTTGTTCAAGCTTTGTTTTGGTGGAAAAACTCTTTATTGATTTATTAATAATCAATTAATCAACGGAAGCACCCCTAATTTGGTATTTCTTCAATATCGTTTTCAATGATTGTCACAGGAACTTCAAATCTTGTGTACATTATTCTAGAATTAGCTGGCCTACTTGTTCAAGCTTTGTTTTGGTGGAAAAAAACGTTATTGATTTATTAATAATCAATGAATCAATAGAAACATGTTTATTTCTGTATTTCTTCGATATCTTTTTCAGTGATTGTCATAGAAAATTCTAACCTGGTGTATTTTATTCTAAAAATAGATGGCCTACATGTTCAAGCTTTGTTTAGTGGAAAAACTTTTTATTGATTTATTAATAATCAATCAATGGAAACACATCTTGTAAGGCATTTCTTCAATATCTTTTTCAATAATTGTCATAGGTACTTCAAACCTGGTGTATATAATTCTAGAAATAGCTTGCCTACTTGTTCAAGCTTTGTTTTGGTGAAAAAGCCATTATTGATTTATTATTAATCAATAAATCAATTGAAACTTGTTTAATTCAGTGTTTCTTCAATATCTTTTTCAATACTGGTCATATGCACATCACCTGGTGTATATTATTCTTAACATAGCTGACCTACTTGTTCAACCTTTGCTTTGGTGAAAAAGTCATTATGGATTTATTAATAATCAATAAATAAATGGAAACACATTTAATTCTGTGTTTCTTCAATATCTTTTTCAAGGATTGCCATAGGAACTTCAAACTTGATGAAGTTTGAAGTTCATGCTTTGTCTTGGTGTAATTATGGACAAATTAATAATCTCTTCCTATGACAATCAATGAAAAAAGATATTGTACAATTACCAAATTAAATGTATTTCCATTGATTGATCAATAATTAATACATCAATAAAGGATTTTTCACCAAAACAAAGCTAGAACATGTAGGTCAGCTGTTTTTAGAATAATATACACCAGGTGTGAAGTTCCTATGACAATCAGTGAAAAAGATATTGAAGAAAAACCGATTGAGTAGTGTTTCCATTGATTAATTGATTATTAATAAATCAATAAAAAGTTTTTCCACCAAAACAAAGCTTGAAGAAGTAGGCCAGTTATTTCTAGAATAATATACACCAGGTTTGAAGTTTCTATGACAATCATTGAAGATGATATTGAAGAAGCACTGAATTAGGGTTGTTTCCGTTGATTAATTGATCATTAATGAATCAATAAAGAGTTTTTCCACCAAAACAAAGCTTGAACAAGTAGGCCAGCTATTTGTAGAATAATATACACCAGGTTTGAAGTTCCTATGACAATCATTAAAAAGATATTGAAGAAATACCGAATTAAAGGTGTTTCTATTGATTAGTAATAAATCAATAAAGAGTTTTTCCACCAAAACAAAGCTTGAACAAGAAGGCCAGCTATTATCAGAATAATACATATCAGGTTTGAAGTTCCTATGACAATCACTGCAAAACGTTTTGAAGAAATGCCGAATTAGGGGTGTTTCCATTGATTGATTGATTATTAATAAATCAATAAAGTATTTTTCCACCAAAACAAAGCTTGAACAAGTAGACCAGATATTTCTAGAATAATATACACCATGTTTGAAGTTTCTATGACAATCATTGAAGAAGATATTGAAGAAATACCGAATTAGGGTTGTTTCCGTTGTACAACTTCACACCATCCAAATGAAATGTCTATTTCATTTGGACGATGCATAAGTGTACACAATGCAAATGCAATGTGTATTTATTTATTTATATATTTAAGTATTTATATATTTATTTATTTATATATTTATTTATATATTTATTTATTTATTTCATATTGTGGCACATTTAGTCCTCCATAAAGTAGGCCAGCTATTTTTAGAATAAAATACACCAGGTTAGAATTTTCTATGACAATCATTGAAAAAGATATCAAAGAAATACAGAAATAAACATGTTTCTATTGATTAATTGATAATTAATAAATCAATAACGTTATTTTTCACCAAAACAAAGCTTGAACAAGTAGGCCAGCTAATTCTAGAATAATGTACACAAGATTTGAAGTTCCTGTGACAATCATTGAAAACGATATTGAAGAAATACCAAATTAGGGGTGCTTCCGTTGATTAATTGATTATTAATGAATCAATAAAGAGTTTTTCCACCAAAACAAAGCTTGAACAAGTAGACCAGCTATTTCTAGAATAATATACACCAGGTTTCATGTTCCTATGACAATCAGTGAAAAAGATTTTGAAGAAATACAGAATTAGAGATGTTTCTATTGATTTATTGATTAGTAATAAATCAATAATTACTTTTTCAAAAAAGCAAAGCTTGAACAAGTAGTATGGAGGACTAAATGTGCCATAATATGAAATAAATAAATATATAAATAAATATATACATAAATAAATATATAAATAAATATATAAATAATTAAATACTTAAATATATAAGTAAATAAATACACATTGCATTTGATTGATGTACACTTATGCATCGTCCAAATGCAATAGACATTTCATTTGATTGATGTAAACTTGAGTGTCATCCAAATACAATAGACATTTCATTTGGATGGTGTGAAGTTGTGCGTCGTCCAAATGCAATAGACATTTCATTTGGATGGTGTGAAGTTGTGCGTCGTCCAAATGCAATAGACATTTCATTTGGATGGTGTGAAGTTGTGTATCGTCCAAATGCAATGGGGCGGGACCTAACCCATTTGATAGAGATGTCCTCATTGGACTGCAGTGGTTTATACTTGGAACACTGTGATTGGACACTTGAGAGCAAACCATCAGATGAGTGCTTTCAATCAAGTAGCACATGGAACTAGTTTCAGTGTTTCCTTGTCAGTTATGGATACAAAATTGGGCCACTTTGAGAACCATTTAACCAGATAATTTATGTTGTTAGCATGTGGCCTGTTTTCAGTTACAGTGATCGCGGCAACCGCATGATCAGTGGAGGACCGGAAAAGTGTATGTGCCCTTAGTTGTGCCAGGCTGCCAGCACCGTCCCATAATTCAATAGTAGGCGTAAGCCTTTACAAGTCAATGCATAGCTCTAGGCACATAGATTATTGGCATATAATATTTTTCTATAGGTGACATCAATAAGTTATCGAAAAACCGAGAGGAGTTATTAGAAAAAGATGAGGTCAGAAATCAATTGGCTGTGAACGGCGCGTCTTTGCAAGTCTCTCCCGGGGTTGTGGTGGGGCTATCGGGTTGATTTCAACGCCAATGCATAGCTCTAGCCTCATAGATTATTGGCATATAGGATTCTTCTAAATGTGACAAGAATAAGTTATCGAAAAACCGAGAGGCGCTATTAGAAAAAGACGAGGTCCGAAATTAATAGGCTGTGAACGGCGCGTATTTGCAGGTTTCTCCCGCGGGATGTAGTGGGGCTATCTAGTTAATTTCAACGCTAATGCATAGCAGTAGCCTCATAGATTACTGCCATAAAATATTTGTCTATAGGTGACATCAATACGTTATCGAAAAACCGAGAGGAGTTATTAGAAAGAGACGAGGTCCGAAATGAATAGGCTGTGACCGGTGCTTATTTGCAGGTTTCTCCCGGTCGTGGGGCTATCGAGTTGATTTCAACGCCAATGCATAGCACTAGTCTCATAGATTACTGGCATATAATATTTGTCTATAGGTGACATGAATAAGTTATGGAAAAACCGAGAGGAGTTATTAGAAAAAGACGAGGTCCGAAATTAATATGCTGTGAACGGCGCATCTTTGTAGGTTTCTCCCGCGGGTTGTAGTGGTGCTATCGCGATGATTTCAACGCCAATGCAATGCTCTAGCCTCATAGATTATTGGCATATAGGATTCTTCTATATGTGACAATAATAAGTTATCGAAAATCCGAGAGGAGCTATTAGAAAAAGACGAGGTCCGAAATTAATAGGCTGTGAACGGCTCTTAGTGCAGGTTTCTCGCGCGGGATGTAGTGGGGCTATCGAGTTGATTTCAACGCCAATGCATAGCTCTAGTCTCATAGATTACTGGCATATAATATTTGTCTATAGGTGACATCAATACATTATCTAAAAACCGAGAGGAGTTATTAGAAAAAGACGAGGTCCAAAATGAATAGGCTGTGAACCGCGTCTTTGCAGGTTTCTGCCGCGGGTTGTAGTGGGGCTATCAAGATGATTTCAACGCCAATCCATAGCTCTAGCCTCATAGATTATTGGCATATAATATTTTTTAATAGGTGACATGAATAAGTTATAGAAAAACCGAGAGGAGTTAGTAGAAAAAGAAGCGATATCTTTGGAATTTCATTTTGTGAATAATTATTTAGCCTTATACATTTGCCTGATCTCTGACAAGGACGAGTCAGCCTATAGAGAAGAAGTAAAACAACCTCCAGCTCAATATCAGCAAAACATAGGAGATGATTGTTGATCACTGGAAGCAGCGGCGGGGAGACCACGCCCCCATACATATCAGTGGGTCTGCAGTAGAGAGAGTTCACAACATCAGGTTCCTTGGTGTCAACTTCAGCGATTACTTGACCTGGTCTCATCACTCTAACATCTTGGTGGAGGAGGCCAGGAAACGGCTCTCCTTCCTATGCCGATTAAGGAGATTTGGCATGCAGGATACTCAACAACTTCTACAGATGCACTACCGAGAGTATCCTGTCCGGCCGTGTCACCGCCTGGTATGGCAGCTGCACCGCCCTCGACCGCAAAGCACTTCAGAGGGTGATTAAAACAGCAGAGCGCATCGCAAGGTCTGACCTGCCATCCCTGCAGGATCTCTACTCAGAGAGGTGTAGGAGGAGGAGCAAACGAATCATTACAGATCCCAGCGACTCATGCCACGGACTGTTTACCAAGCTGCCATCAGGCAGAAGGTACAGGAGTATTCCGTCCAAAACTAATAGGCAACGGGACAGTTTCTTTTCTCAGGCCGTACGGCTGCTCAATTCAGGAACCCCTCTTCCCTTCCATCCATAGTCCCATGCACACCTGTCGCTTTATATCATGCTCATCTGCCAATCATATCATGCACACCTGTCACTTTTACATTGCACTATGGTTGTACAGTTGTATAGTTATTATTATTGATGCGTGTTTTTTGTATAGTGTTAGTGTTATTTTTATATTATAATTACTGTTACTTTTTTAACTTAACTGCACTGTCGGAAGTAGGAAAAACCAAGCATTTCATTGCCATAACTTGTTATTGCAAATGACAAATAAACCTTTTGAACTTTGAACTTGAATATTAATCTTCAGTAAATTCAAAAAGAGAGGATAGGATTTGTGTGCTATTTAGTTTCTCTTTCCTTCCTAAAATAATGTAGATTTTCATTTTCGATTTACATTTGATGAATTACCCTACACAATTAGCAGAATCTCCTATTGAAAAACGGTAACCCATGCGATAAGTGGACTATATCATTTGTATTGTGTTTCAATAATAGCCTAATTAAGTTTCCATTCATCTGGGAGTATCGCGCATTTATCCATTGACCGAGGGGTGATTAGCGCCTGGATACCATCGGATTAAGTCGGAAAACAGGGTAAAAAACAACAACAGGTAAATAGTCTCTCAATAGTTTTCTGTTGGTCAGTTTAGACGGAACAGAACAATGTAATGGAAAAGCCTATTTAGGAGAAGTCATGGAAGGAGGAGAGTTTAGCTTTCAAAATGGCAGTTCTATTTTAATGAC
>JACXGI010002014.1:0-36473 GCA_016801175.1 Esox masquinongy | reverse complement strand
CAAGAGTTCTCAAAGGGACACGATCATGTATCCATAACAGACATGGAAACAATAGAACTCCGTTCGTGTGCTACTTGACTTGATTGACATGCAGCGCTCATAGGATAGTTTGCACTCAAGTGTCCAATCACAGTGTTCCAAGCATAAAACACTGCAGTCCAATGAGGACAACTCTATCAAATGGGTTAGGTCCCGCCCCATTGCATTTGGACGATGTACTACTTTACACCATCCAAATGAAATGTCTATTGCATTTGGACAACGCACAAGTTCGCACCATCCAAATGAAATGTCTATTGCATTTGGACTGTGCTCAAGTTCACACCATCCAAATGAAATGTCTATTGCATTTGGACGGTGCTCAAGTTCACACCATCCAAATGAAATGTTTATTGCTTTTGAACGACACAACATTTTACACCATCCAAATGAAAAGTCTATTGCATTTGGACGACGCACACATTTACACCATCCAAATGAAATGTCTATTGCATTTGGACGACGCACACGTTTACACCATCCAAATGAAATGTCTATTGCATTTGGACGACGTACACGTTTACACCATCCAAATGAAAAGTCTATTGCATTTGGAAGACGCACACGTTTACACCATCCAAATGAAATCTCTATTGCATTTGGACAATGTACAAGTTTACACCATCCAAATGAAAAGTCTATTGCATTTGGACGACGCACAAGTGCACACAATGCAAATGCAATGTGTATATATTTATTTATATATTTAATAATGAAATTATCAATTTAATAATATAATTATAGTTTGCTTGCCTGCGCAATTCAAATGCAATGTAGGGGTGGTACTTTCAGTAAGACTGAGGTGTTCCCATTCCATTATGTCCGTGCACACTGAAAACACTAGGTACTTGACACTCTACATTACTCTGCAACCAGCAATACTGATCTATGATCATACTGATCACACATGAACATTGCAGATGTTGTCTTTTCATGTACATTCAATGTACATTAGAATATTCCTTTGTATATATCATTCATATGCATACTACACTCATATTGTATCTATAATATTCAATACTTCTACCTATATTCTTCATATTCCCCATCCTACTCTTTTACATTGTATATAATTGCTATATTTTTGCTATATTTTTTACTTTGTATATTTCTTAATTCTTACTACGTAAATGTTTGAACTTGAACTACGCTAGTTGAAAAACTTGTAATAACCCAGAGGAATATCTGATTAGTAGTATTCGTGAGATTGCCAGGTTAACAGATACATAACAGATAGATCTCCGTAAAACATACATGGCATTTTTCCAAAATCACAAAGCACATCTTGCTCTCTTTCTAAACAAATTAGCTTAATATATTGAGCTAGTTTTTGGAGTTGAAAGAGAACATTTGCAGTATTAAGCCCATTCAAATGTGTAGTTTCTAGGAGGCTACACAATTAGAGAAGGGATGCATATGAACCTAATACAGTAGGTTCAAGCATGCCTGTTCAGTTAAGCATCTTGCCTTGTCCTCCAACATTGACCACTGACCAACAGTAGCAACCAGTCAATGGATGATAACGATATTTCAGTTGCACAACGCACTTGTTTTGGCAACCCTGCACGCTTGTTTTGCCTGCATAAATGGTGACTAAAACGCAGTAATCCCGTAGCCCAACTCACTGAGAATAGAAGGGGAAAAGCGATTTCAGTAGGCTATCTCGTCAGCGGCAGCTCTGGATACAGCATGTCAAATTGCATAGGCCAATGTCTACTTGTAGTCTGCCTGCTACATTAAGGACTATTTCATTTTTTTTTTTGGGGTGGGGGGTGTTGGGAGTAATGTGTTATTATGAATGTTAAACCCGATTAGAACGGGAAGAGAAGAACGCGACTTGAGTTGTGTGTGTTTTGTCCAGCCTGCGCAACCTGGCCAAACTCCCTGTTTAACACCTAGCGTCTGTATTTTGTCTGCAACGAAAAAACATTGCTACGGTGAAATCTTCATCTTTATGGACGTTTACAAACGACTCTAACTTGTCAAGGCTTACGCCTACTATTGAGCTATATAATAAAATACACCAGGTTAGAATTTTCTATGACAATCATTGAAAAAGATATCAAAGAAATACAGAAATAAACATGTTTCTATTGATTAATTGATAATTAATAAATCAATAACGTTATTTTCCACCAAAACAAAGCTTGAACAAGTAGGCCAGCTAATTCTAGAATAATGTACACAAGATTTGAAGTTCCTGTGACAATCATTGAAAACGATATTGAAGAAATACCAAATTAGGGGTGCTTCCGTTGATTAATTGATTATTAATAAATCAATAAAGAGTTTTTCCACCAAGACAAAGCTTGAACATGTAGGCCAGCTATTTCTAGAATAATATACACCAGGTTTGAAGTTCCTATGACAATCACTGAAAAAGATATTGAAGAAATAACGAATTAAAGGTGTTTCTATTGATTTATTGATTAGTAATAAATCAATAAAGAGTTTTCCCACCAAAACAAAGCTTACCCAAGTAGGCCAGCTATTATCAGAATAATACATATCAGGTTTGAAGTTCCTATGACAATCATTGAAAAAGATATTGAAGAAATACCGAATTAAAGGTGTTTCTATTGATTTATTGATTAGTAATAAATCAATAAAGAGCTTTTCCACCAAAACAAAGCTTGAACAAGTAGGCCAGCTATGATCAGAATAATATACACCAGGTTTGAAGTTCCTATGACTATTATTGAAAAATATATTAAAGAAATACCAAAATAAACGTTTTTCCATTGATTTATTGAGTAGTGATAAATCAATAAAGATCTTTTTGGCAATATGGTATAATATTATACCACATTTGATTTCCAATGTGGTATAATATTTAGCATATGGAATGATGTTGATGAGAGTCCATAATGATACTATATTCGTCTTCTGACATTTCGGCAATTACCTGGTTTACTCTTTTACCTCAGTCCCTAAATGTGGAAGGGAGCCTGAACCGAGGAACGAATGTGAATGTCTGTTGAATCTCGAAAATTAAACTGATTTCACCTCGGTTCATTTTAGTTTGAACCATATCTGCCAAACAACTCAGAACCTCATTCTGAATCCCTTTGCTTCTGTATTTTTCATTATGAATGGAACATCAACCTGTTTTTCAGTTGTGCCATGCTTAGCTATTGTTTTTAGGATTGCCATGAAGTTCGTTTTATTATGAGTCTGCAAACTCATCGTGTCCTCTTTGTGCAAGATTCTGTGTGGCTGTAAGCAGTAGTACATCTATTGTTTTAATAAAGTCACGATTTTCTTGAACCTTTTTGTTGTGTTATTTGCTTTCCACACGGAAAACTCATGCAAAACATATATGCACATATATGTAGAGGATTTCTCAACATATATTTACATATGTGCCCTGAATATGTTCATGAAATATGTAACTTCTGCATAATACAATGCATGTCATATATTTTAAAATTGAATATTATTTGTTAAAATAACTAAATATTTGAATATGCAGCACTTTTATGGCAAGCCAAGTGAGTCACAATCATTAGCGCAAGACGCCATAATAAACAAGACCACATTTTGGCAGACGACACGTCACATTATGGCTGTTTATCAATTCCAAGTACGCTAAGAACGTACTTGTGTCCTTGAGAAGAACGTTCTTGCCAAGTGTCCTTGCAAGAATGATCTTGCAAGATTGCGAGGACAGAGAACACGCCTATCTGGATTGAGATGCATGTGTGCTTGGCTATTGCGCAATACCCTGGCCTCAGATCATTTAAGCAGCGACATGAAAACAAAACACGGGCATTATCAGCGTAACTTTTTATACAGTTTTGTTGTATTGTGTTTGTGTATTACATTTTTGTTTAATGTAGGCTCCTACTTCATGAAGTTAAAGACAAACTCAAAACGAGTGTTTGTCATTTCACTAATTTCATAGGCTGCGTAATGCTATTTAACGTAAAGTGTTATGATGCTCTCGTGTGAATTGCCTTGTCTGTACCTCCTATATTTAGAGATGTATTTGTGTACCTCATATCTATTTTGCCTATCTATTCAATCTGTTGCCTATTTTTTTGCTTAGGTTTTTCCTGCTGGTACCTTGTGAATTTCACAAGCACATTAACGAGCTATCAGCGGAAAAAAGCAGAGGTAAAAGATAGACAAGACAACCGATTAGATATAATATTACATCCAGTGCATATATCACATCCACTAATATATATTACACCCACTATATATAGGAGGCAGCTGAGCAAAGGCATCTGATCCAGAGGTCCAGAATGAGACGGAGGATGGCAAGGCTACACCATGTTGGCACCAAACCATTTTACTTAAGTTGAAAACCTTAACAGAAACCCCAACCATCTCATAAAATAAATGCCTTACTGGAGTTTGCTATTGGCAACTGCTTGGTTCCAATTTCACAGGCTGAATCAGAACAGTTTTAAAACATTCAAATCATCTTGGACCACAAATTACACAGTATAGCAATGACAATCAACCACTGAGCTCACTGTGTGTAGTATTATCAGTACATTATTTGTGAATCAGGCAGAGTTCCCTATAACAGCCAAACAAGCAAAAAAAGTGGAACAATTTGAAAGAAAAATACAAGGTAATTTACAACAATTGAAAAAAGTTATGCTTATTTACCGCAATAGCTACTCCCCCAACAATTATAAAGTCAGATGTGATGATGCTTATTACGGTGTCGTACAGTTCCCAACACCAGTTGTTTGTTGGCACTTCAACAGATCAGGCAGTTTGGGACAAGATTAGTGCTTTCATTAGATTTTTTTGTTTAATGCAAAATCCTCATGATTTCATATTTAAAATGACACACAAATGTCTAAGTTCCTAGCAACTCTGCAACTTAAAGTTGAACCTTTGCCTTAAGGAGCTGAGGGACCCACCATCAGGGAAAGGGGTGGAGGCAGGAGGGGTCACTGCTGAGGGACCCACCATCAGGGAAAGGGGTGGAGGCAGGAGGGGTCACTGCTGAGGGACCCACCATCAGGGAAAGGGGTGGAGGCAGGAGGGGTCACTGCTGCCACCTGGCAGTGGTACGCCACAATGGATGCAGCACTCCGGGGTCAGCACTCTATTAATCAGCCCATGGTAGTTGCTGCAAACATTACATCCACTGCAGGTGCCTCCTCCTCTGCCCCTGCCAGGGAGAGAGCCAGGCCAGCAGAGAAAAAGTGGGCAGGTGAACTCCTCAACTTCCTCAAAATACAGGCAGAGAAGGAAGAGGACAGAGGCAGGCTCTTGAAAGGGAAGAGCTGAGGGAGAGGGCAGCAGCTGCCGGAAGTGAGATATCTCACTCTGCCTGATTCACGAAGGCTCTGGGAAAAACAAAGTAGATGACAGGACAGTGTAAATTCACATGACAACTAATAATGTAAACTGATAAATATTAAGCAATTCCATCTGTAATTTGCTATTTTCTTTATTTGTAAAAACTATTGAGTAAGAACTAGTGAAAGAAACTATAGAAAACTAGTGTTCTACATAAAGTGCCATTTGGCTGGCAGCAGCAGGTGCCTGTTTCCCAACTGCTACCACAATGTACATCATACCTCAACTATCATGGCTTGGATGACTTTTTTGTATTTAAGTGAACCTGTAATATTTGCCAAAATTATCATCTTTATAATCTCTACTCACTCCCATCCAGTTTTTGATGAATTCTTCTTCCCAGTGAAGAGGGTTTCATTTGCCCCCCTCCATTCTAAGATGGCTGTAACCTCCTCAGTAGTCCCTGAATAAAATATTAATGTGAAGATGAATGGCAGAAGGTTGTATGGAGACTATAGCCATAATCATATGATGTATGACATTTGTATATTACATTTTTTTGAAAGTGAAAATCAACTGCAATTCTAAAAAAAGCGGTCCCTCTCTACCGTACTGTAATTACTTAACTTAGCTAACGTTAACTAGCCTCTCCACTGCACTGAATAACGTTAGCTAGCTGATCGAAAAGTCGTTTTTTTCAGATGATGATTTACAGGTACCGTTTACCTGAAATAAGAAAAGTAACAACTTACAGTTGCGGAGTTTTTCCTGCTCTCCTGACGTCTTGAAATGACTTCTGGGATATCAGATGCGTTCTTGCTGAACAAGTCACCAACCCATGCATCCTCGATAAAAGAAGCGGATCAAGTACACATCTGGGCATTTCAGGCGTTCTTGGTAACTTGCGTTCTTTGGATTGGAACCGTACTTGGGCCATGAAAGATGACGTCAAACGAGTTCACAAGAACACAAGTACGGACAAAAACGCGGATTGATAAACGGCCTATGTTATGGAAACACGCTGCAGACGACACGTCAGGTAACGTTATGGAAACACGATTTGGCAGACGACACGTCAGGTGACGTTATCGAAGCACACAAGTTTGAATGGGCTATCTACATATTTGTAAAAATGTACTCATTTCCAATAATCTTCTCATTTTCCCACAAATTAACTTGTACATTTGAATCACAGACAACAGTGAATTAAATTTTGAGCTACTTAGCCTACTTATCGTATATAGCAGATTGTTATTGTATTACATTGTAAAATATATCAATATGATTGTTCTACAAAACTCAAAAAGAGTGAAATGATCCGATTTCCCATTATTTTTTTAATCCATAATCACTGGTTCTATTGGGTTGAAACAATTATACCATGGGGAAACGCACTGAAAGAAAAATATATTTATGTTTTACAAAAAATCAAGGCTTTCCTTATTTCCAGTGTAACTATGCATTCCTACTCCGTATACTTTCTACCAGTGCCTTTTAAAGATGGTAGTTTCAGTTAAAAACCTAGATCTGTCACTGACAGGTGAGGAAATTCGGGTTATGAGGATGACAGTGTGCTTATGGATACGTTTTTAGTGGTGTCCTTCGGCAAAGACTACCTTTGTTCAAATTGCAGTTTGTGGAAAACAAACGTTATACCTAGGTCATTCCAAAGATACCTTGTAACAACACAATATGTAATAACACCGAATTATGTAATAACTTGACAAAATGGAATACATTTTCACTTTGCATTTTGTAATAATCTGCCGCATTTTGTAATAAACAGCTTGAATGCAATATGTAATACATTTTCCCACATTTTGTAATACATTACATAATGCAGCAATTATTACAAAATGTGGGAGTTGGACTTTTGTTTGATTATTGTAAAAAAAACATCCAAAATGGATGTCTTCATCTATACAATTAAAATTTTAAAAATTAAGATAAATTAAACTTCCTAAATATTAAATAAGACCCCTACTCTGAAGCCTGCAGTCAGGTTTCGGTCACTCCCTGTTCCAGCACCTCCTGAACGCAGCACACCCTTGCCTTCCCAAGCCCCTGCACCCAGCTCCCACCCCTGTGGTCACTCACTACACTTACCATGATCGCTCTACGTCCTGGTACTCTTACCTGCACACCCCCGGACTCCTTGTCATCCTGTGTTCCATGAATGCAGCACCTTCCTGAATGCAGCCAGAATCACCTGGATTCATCTCACCTGTGTCTGTTTGACTTTGTGCACTGTTTAGTCCTCTGTTTGTTCCTTGGTCAGTTGTGAGGTATTGTACGTTTTGATTACATACTGAGCCTTGTCACAGAGTTTATCTACAGTATTTTTGATTTACCGTGTTTGACCTTGTATTTTTCATAGTCCTTTGTCTACCAGTTTTTGCCTTAGCCCTTGTGTATTTTCGTCTTTGTGCCTTTATGGATTACTGTATTTTGACCTTTGCTTGTACTTAATGCTCACAGTTGTTTTTGTTATTGTCAGTGACAAGTCCAGTAATTGTATACTAAACAACAATTTTTTACTGAACTTCTCTATACAGGGCGAGATCTCTTCTAAGCGGGAAGACTTTGGGACTCCCCCTCTATACCAAGCTGGATAGAGGCTATATGGTTTCACAGAATTTCAAATGGCGTACATGGACAGCACACCAGACCAGCAAAGCAACCTTTTGGATATTCAGATGAACACCGAATTGCTTACAATTTAAAATAAATAAATATATAATATATATATATATAGCCCTCTTTCCTTATAACTACAGTATATTTACGTTGGAACAGACACCGCTTCAAATTACTGCCCTCTTTCCTTGTAACTACACTGTAACTATGTGGGAACAGACACCGCTTCAAATTACAGCCCTCTTTCCTTGTAACTACAGTGTATTTACGTGGGAACAGTCAACGCTTCAAATTACAGCCCTCTTTCCTTGTAACTACAGTGTATTTACGTGGGAACAGACACCGCTTCAAATTACTGCCCTCTTTCCATGTAACTACACTGTAACTACGTGGCAACAGACACCACTTCAAATTACAGCCCTCTTTCCTTGTAACTACACTGTAACTATGTGGGAACAGACACCGCTTCAAATTACAGCTCTCTTTCCTTGTAACTACACTGTAAATATGTGGGAACAGACACTGCTTCAAATTACAACCCTCTTTCCTTGTAACTACACGGTAACTATGTGGAAACAGACACTGCTTCAAATTACAGCCCTCTTTCCTAGTACTTACACTGTAACTACGTGGGAACAGACACTGCTTTAAATTACAGCCCTCTTTCCTTGTAACTACACTGTAACTATGTGGGAACAGACACTGCTTCAAATTACAGCCCTCTTTCCTTGTAACTACACTGTAACTATGTGGGAACAGACACCGCTTCAAATTACAGCCCTCTTTCCTTGTAACTACACTGTAACTACGTGGGAACAGACACCACTTCAAATTACGGGTCCTCTTAACTTGTAACTTCACCATAACTACGTGGGAACGGACACTACTTCAAATTACAGCCCTCTTTCCTAGTACTTACACTGTAAGTGTTGTTGGTACCTTATAAGAACTAAGGTGGTTCAATGAAAAACATTCTTATTCACAGCTCCGGAACCGTAGAAGTTAGAGGCTTCATTTCTTTTCTACTGGAACAACGACATTCCGCTGCAAATAACAACGTCTCGTTTGTGTACTTTCGTAAACCAGAAGCCCCGCAATTGTGATCACAAATATTGATCACCTATATTCCTTCAGGATTTCAGCAGCAGCCCTAACTAATTATACTTGAGATTTTTCTGTTTAGAAGTCTACAATACATAAACCAATCCAATGCAAAGTCTATCCATGTCACCCCCCTCCGCAAAAAGAGAGAAAGAGCGAGCGAGCACGCCAGTGGGAGAGGCGCATGTCGCACTTACCATGCTCCCAATAAAGTCATTATGCACTTGGATTGCATTGAAGACGCATTCAAGACGCTACAAGCAATTGTTTTGAGAAAAAAGAAATGGCCAAATGGCGAAAGAAGTGGAATAAATGATTATGGACCACAAGCTAATGGATCTTATTTGTATCTACATTTGGAAACAACACAACATTAGGAGACTTGCATAGTGTGCCAGGCACCTTTGGTTATCCACATTAAAGTATGCCTTCTAATGTTAGAGTTTAATTGTCCGCCACAGCAGTAAAATCTGACAAACTCTTATTTGTTCAGCCTATCCATTTCATTCGTCAGCTTCTCTCTTTCAACGCGACGAAATAATAGACTACATTGGAGCGCTTTCGATCCGGCATATTGGAGAAAAAAACGTAGATGTGGGCACCTATAATGAGGAGAAGCATTGGGGGTTGTAGGACACCCAACAGATAAGTGCTTTCTGTGGTTTGATTCGTAACACGCATCTATTATCAATTCATACATTTGTGATTGATGTCAACGCGGCTTTTGGTTTGGCGAGAACCGATTGCCCAAAGCGTGTGTTGGTGGTGAAAAGTTGCGCAAAGCGGAGAAATGCGCATCATCTTTCTTTTCTCTTAAATCCTTAATTCTGCGAGCGAACTTGCAATAAAATAATTAGTAAAGTCACATTTAAATGGTAAATTCATAAGCACAAATAAGAATGACAATTATATACTTTCAAAATTGCTTTTTATCACTTGTCTGTTTACTAAGTAGTTCTGGAGTAGTATCGTTCTTCGTTCATGTAAGTACACGTAACACCTACATTGTTCCTACATAACTACCCATTCTTACCACGTACTTACATTCTTGTTACTACGTAGTTACGTGGGAACTACCCTGTAAGTAACGGGCTGTAATTTGAAGGGTTACCCAAATTCATATTCATTTTTCAACAACAAAATACTAATGTTTTAACTTAGGAAGAGTTCAGAAATCAATATTTGGTGGAATAACCCTGATTTCTAATCACAGCTTTCATGCTTCTTGGCATGCTCTCCACCAGTCTGTCATTGCGGTTGGGTGACTTTACGCCACTCCTGGCACAACAATTCAAGTAGCTCGGCTTTGTTTGATGGCTTATGATCATTCCACCTTCCTCTTGATCAAATTCCAGAGGTTTTCAATGGGGTTCAGGTCTGGAGATTGGGCTGGCCATGACAGGGTCTTGATCTGGTGGTCCTCCATCCACACCTTGATTGACCTGGCTGTGTGGCATGGAGCATTGTCCTGCTGGAAGAAACAATTCTCAGAGTCGGGGAGCATTGTCAGAGCAGAAGGAAGCAGGTGCTCTTCCAGGATAACCTTGTACTTGGCTTGATTAATGCGTCCTTCACAAAGACAAATCTGCCCGATTCCAGCCTTGCTGAAGCATCCCCAGATCATCACGATCCTCCACCAAATTTCACAGTGGGTGTGAGACACTGTGGCTTGCAGGCCTCTCCAGGTCTCCGTCTAACCATTAGACAACCAGGTGTTGGGCAAAGCTGAAAATTTGACTTGTCAGAGAAGATGAACTTACTCCATTCCTCTACGGTCCAATCCTTATGGTCTTTTGCAAACTTCAGCCTGGCTCTTCTTTGCTTCTCATTGATGAAGGGCTTTTTTCTAGCTTTGCACGACTTAAGCCCTGCCCCTAGGAGCCTGTTTCGAACCGTCCTCGCCGTGCACTTCACCCCTGCTGCTGTTTGCCATTCTTTTTGCAGGTCACTTGATGTCATCCTACGGTTGTTGAGTGACATTCGAATTAGTTGACGGTCATCTAGGTCAGTGGACCGTCGTTTTTGCCCTCAGCCAGTCTGTGGCTTTATTGTCCCCAATGTCTGTTGCTTGACCTTGTTCTTATGAACCGCCGTCTTTGAAATTTTCAGGATGGAAGCAACCTGACGCTCATTGTAACTCTCTGCCTGTAAAGCCAGTATTGAACCCTTCTTTTCCTCATTCAAAGCTTTTCTTTTCAACTCTTTTGTCATGCTGAATAGTTATTTTTTTATTCAAATTAAACAGACACTGGAATGGACTGGCTGCCATACATGTAGAGATGCTGATTTAAGAAAAATTAGGAGTGATCTCTTAATTTTTTCCAGCGCTGTATATTTTGTGTAAATTATGCTTACTCAGTCAGCCTCCATACCTTATACAGAAGAGTTGGTGGTTAGGCTATCTGCTCTGCTGGACATTATTGCCTGTTGCACCTCCTATGGTGCCTGTAGACCAGCAACAGGATGATAAACAGTTACTGGTCACCGGTTCTTCACACTTCTTATCCTGGTCCATCTATTTCCCCAGGGTGTACATAAAAAATAGAGTAATCTCTAAACTAGTCTGTATTGAAGCAATTGGCTAACCAAGAATCATGACAAATAAGTTAATTTAGGCTACACCAGTATTAGAGGCAACTACTGTATGGACTGAATTTAATAAATACATTATTTATTAGTAGCTAGGGTTGCACACGTTTACCTTAATTAACTAACAAGATACACATTACTGGTAGCATTTATTATTTCTAAGGTTAGGTATGAGACTATCTTAGCAAACATGAGGTTACCGTACTGTTATTTAGCAAAAACAATTGCTAACTTGTCTTGTCAGTACTCAAACTAGTCAGTTCTCAAGCAATTGGCTAATACAGATCATTTATTACATATGCACAACTCAGGAAATACAACTTTGCAACTTTGGAAATACAACACTTCCTAATCTTTATAGTATTTAATTTCTATGACCCCCCCATCAGAAATTTCAAATGAAAGTGAGTTGTATCTGTAGATCACGAGTTGTCTTGGTATTTGTCTGTGTAAATAAGGAGTTGTGTGTGTAATTCATAAGTCGTGTATGTGTACATATTTTTGGAATACTTGCAAAAGAAAAATGTGTACAGACACAAATTGTTAATTCTTGCAAGTCTTTAATCACTTATTCACAGATCTTTAAATATAACTACGAAATGCAAAATTGTCACATGGATTGTGATTTACAGATGTGCACATCGCTTTATTTACCCACAAGACATTTGGCAGTAATTTGAGGCCATATATAGGCATATGAATTCAATAAAACATCTGAATCATATTAAACATTAACACTTCTATCTTAACTTCATACACTCTCTGAATTGTAGTGCTGCTAAACTAGGCTGTGAACACACAAGAATGCTATGAATATTCTATGAGGAGGCGTGCACTTCCTGGTATGAACAAAACGAGAAACAAAAAAAGAAATAGAAATATTTTCTTTTTTCCTTCACCATTATTCCATTTCCAATTTTATCAGAGGAAATGAGAATTAAGTCTATTTTTGTTATAAATACAAAAATGATAATACGAAAAACAAGCTGTTTTCTGATTGGTCAACATTCGTTTGAAATCAGAAATCAAATATTGGAAGTCAAATATCAAAAAACAAATCATTTTCTGTTAATCTGTTTTCCTATATTAAGACATAATCCAATGACCGAAAGGTACACGGACCATTTTCCACTTTAGCCTGCATTATTTCAGTCGATATGAAAATTAAAATGCAATCATGTGATTTGCATTTGAATTTTCATGTACTGTATGCACATAAGCTGTCAATATTAAAATGTTAATGAAAAGCCATTTGGCATTTCATTTTCAAAGTCATGCCCCGCATTGTGGTTAACAAAATTCAAATGTTAATTCAAATGTGAAAAGTGAGAAACAGCGCCACCCTTTGCAATTGAATTTCCACGCTCTAATGCTGTTTTCCTAACTTAATAAAAATGACATTGCAATGCGATTGCATTTTCATGTTGTACGGCCCTGTCAGTCATTCTCTGAAGGTGGGACACTGTTTAATGTGCCAACCGGAAATATGTAGGCTACAATCATGTATGGGTACAATGGCAACAGGGCATATTGAAAGCAATTTGATTTCCTGGTCAGATGCTCATGACAGAATAGAAATGATAATTGAAAATGTAGCTGAATTCTCTGCAATCACTATTAATGATATTGAAACTGTTCATTTCCATAAGTGGAAAATTAAAATGCAATGTGGGATTGCATAAAGAATTTTAATTAAGTTAACTATACACTTCCATTGATTAGTAGTATCTTTTCAAATGAATTTTGAGTCAATATGATTCATGCTAGAATGCATAAAATAAACATTGTTGATATGTTATATCGATTTCCATGAATGAAGACATCCATTTTGGTTTGTTATTATGTAATGCACCATAATATTACATTTTCATTAAAAAAATGTCAAACTCCCCCAATATGTAATTATTTATTACCTATGCGGTTAATTACATATATGGTTTATTACAAAATGCAGAAGATTATTACAAAATGCAGGTGTTATTTTCCATTTAAACTCCAGCACTGCATAAAAGATGATTCCTAGGAGAATCGCCTGCATGGCTGTCCAATGTTGACTGCTGTCTATAGGCTCAGTCTCTGGGGAGGACAAGAGAGAGATAAGGACAGAGTTCATAGAATATAATAGTCCAAACTGTGTGTGTCTCTGTGTGTGAGTGTACTGTATGTATGTATGTTACCTTTGTATAATAGCATCTTGTGGTAGTCAGTCTCACTGTTGTTCAGTCTTGGAAATGAGAGGGGCTGAGTTTACAGGATATAAAAAGTGTTATACTTTTGCTTAATGATCTGTCATGGTAGGCATTTTTTCACTGAGAGCAGAGAGATAAGAGAGGCCGATGTAATAGTGTGCAAGCTGTGTGTGTATAAGTATGTATGTGTTAGATTCTCTTCATGGCATTTTGTGGTAGTCAGTCGCACTGTGGTTCATAGTCTCTGTCTAAATTTGGGAGGAGAGGATATAGATGTGAAAGGCAGAATTCATAGGATTTAAACTGTGTGTGTCTATATAGTTGTTAGCTTCTCTTCATGTTCTCCTATAGTATTCAGTGTTCACACCTGCTGTTTTCAACAAGTTCTTATTAAGCATTAAAGGCCAGACATTTTACTATATTACTAAAAGTCTGTCAACTGATTGAAATGGGTAATGGGTAAACAAAACTAAGAAATGTTACAAAAGTGCACAAATTACATTATTTTGGAGATTATTTTAACTTTTCTTTGTTCTCTATAATGGTGTGAGTTGATACACAGCAACAGACAATTAGGCTAACGTAAAATCAAACAAAATGTATAATTACTGGACTGTCTGGACCATGGGCGTCGTTAGGCCTGGGCTATAGCCCCGGATCTTTTATGAATAGCCCCATATCTCAAATTATTATTATTTTTATTTTTTACAAAAAAAAATAATAAAAAAGTAGCAGGCAGTTTGGTAGGTCTAGGGGAGCTGGAGCGTGGAGCTCTGCCCTTGAAGCTTGACAGTAATGCCGGAGTGGAGAAGGGCCTGGCCTCTGGAGCAGAGGGAGGAAGCAGCGGCAGTAGGTGGTCATTGGACCGCCACTCCAGGGGTGGCAGCAGGGCTCCTCCTCCAACCACTCCGGCAGCGGTGGTGGCAGTGGCTCCTTGGGGACCCCCTCTGGCTCGGGTCCCCACGGAGGACCCCTTCGGAACACCCATAGTCCCTGGCCGCGGGGCAGGTCTAATAATCGACAACTGATGGTCAAACACAGCAACTTAAATAAGATCCCCAATTGGAGGCAACAATGAACACCTGCCTCCAATTGGGAGAAGAAAAACAAACATAGAGATGCCTAGAGGTATCTCTTCCAGTCAGGTCCTGAGTATTAGGAGTTGATTTTAATATCAATTTGCCTACTTAAAAATAATAATTCAGATTATTAGTATAGGCTATAGGTTGGAGTCTAGCAAGCGATCATGTGAGTCAACACATATATCTACAAGCGCTCTTACAAAACATCTTCCCCTACCTTTTGCTATTTTAAGACAATAAACATTTGCAATTCAAATGTCCAGCTGTATGTCTCAAATCATGTAAAACTATGCAATACATTGGCCTCTCACTCGTCCCAATTTATTAAATGTGAGTTATAGTGAGTATTCTTAAAACATCCAAATTCCGTGATGGCTCTATAACTAACTAAAGTAATGGCCACAACCCAATAAAGTAGCAGCTCGCGCGAGTCCGGGAAACAATATTAGCCATGCAGGGACTCTGAACAGCAAATTCTAACCAGTTAGAAACATCGAAGATGCAGCGTAAAGCACACTTCGAAAGAATAGTGCAGAGTAGGGCTTGTTGTTAGGGATCGATAAAGAAAATGAACCCAGAGGACAATGAGATAGAGACTAGGGATGATTTGGTACCGAAAAATAATTCACCTTCTGTTGTTTTGGAATATTTCAGGTTTCAGAGAGAGAACTAATGTAGGCCTAACATTAAGAACCCGCAGGACGGTGGTTAGAACAACATGCAGCATCACAACAAACGTTTTCAACACATGAGACAGCACCTTAGGGACTTCCATGAAAAATGTAGTGGTGAAGAAGTCTCATTTGAGGGGGAGGGAGGGCTATGCCCCGAATGTACTGTGATCCTAGCAACGCCTCTGGTCTGGACATTGTTTTGATGTACAGTACTTTAGTGTTATACAGGGGCGAAAATCTGATATCAAGTTTGGAGGGGACAATTACATAAAATTTTCTCAAGAGCAATTTTTGAGGGGGACACCAAAAGTAGTGCTGTAATACTGTTTTAGTTTGCACTATCGGTTTGCTTGCTACTGTAGCTCTGCAAATTGAGCTTTTGTGTGTGAACCCTACCAACATAAAACAAATTTACTGGATTAGCCTCACATTAGTTACGTGCAGAGTGCTTTTCAGACGGTAGACACGAACACTGTCACCTTGACAGCTAAGGAACACTACATACACTGCATTGCAAGCTTCTCTCATTGTCTCGAATTCAAACAGCTGCAAAAGTTGGTTGATGTTACTGTAGCTTGCTAGCAAACATCTGCTAACTGCTAGCTAACATAACGAGTGACCTGTATTTCAATGTAGAGAAAATGAAGGCTGGTGACGGTTAGAAATGTTTGTTTTGTATTGAGTGGTAGAAGTAAAGAAATGTGTAACATATCCTTTGTTTGAACTACTTACTGAAAGTCAACCACCAACAACAGACCGTCAGATTCCCACACATGCATCGTACCTGCACGATATGCCACTGCTGAGTGCTGGGGATCAAACCACTGTTAGTGGATCAAACCACTGAGAGGCAAAGGGCGGGGGTGTCGCAATGTTTTGAAACTATCTTTAAGTATCTATTAAGTGTCTAATATTCAGCACAAGTGCTTACATTGCGTCTTATTACTATTATTGAAATTACATAGTTATGTTTACATTTATAAATTGGGGGGACAAATCATAGTTTTCCCCAGGTTGGGGGGGTCATGTCCCCCCTGTCTCCCCCGGGATTTCCGCCTATGGCATTATAGATGGATAAGAACATAGTTAAAAGCTAAAGATAGGTACCTGCCGTTACCCACTTGAGATACCTGCATGACTGTTGGAAAAATACACGTTCCCAATCTCGCACGTTCTCGGCAAGTCGCTTGACCCGTACAACCCAATTACGCGCGAGCAACACCTGCATGCAGGCCAGTCAGCTGTTGGGAAGAACATCTGTTAGACTCTCTGTAACGAGAGAATACTGCAGAACATGTTTGCAAGGTAAGTCACAAGATAGAACTGTGGGATAAAATATATCTGAAAAGACAAGGCAGCATAATCTTCTCATAGCTTAATTTATTCACATATTCTGCAGGAATATCAGTCCTTAGGGTTTGTAGTCCTGCAGGGATTGCCATATCCTGCTGGTATATTCAAATAATGGAAGTTGCAGTCCAGCAGGAATTTAAAATCCTGCAGGTTTTGGTATGCTGGATTCCTGCATGAATTGTCATAGTTGTGCAGGATTCTCTAAATTTCTGCAGGATAAGTCACACACAAGCAGAAGCATCAGGGAGATTTCCTGCAGGATTTTGGCTATACTTCAGGATTCCCACAGGACACCTGCACGAGTCCTTCACAACAGATGAAATTCCTGCAGGACTCCTGAGGGACGTTTTTGTAAGGGTCAGAAGCTACATTATAGTAAGCCTAAAGTAAAACTGTTTATGGTCATATTGTGATGGACGAACTGCACTGACAACGAACACATTCCTCTCGATTTCGATTTACATAGGGTAGTTCAGTGATTGGAGTCATTGTTTTCATTACTGTATAGCTATTAGCTAGCCATCTATAGTAATCTCTAATTTCACTCGTTTAATGTAGTGTAGCATGGAAGATTAATTAATTATGTATATATACATTCCATATTAATTATGCATACACTATATTCTATTTGCATAAATTAGGTTTTATTAAATATGTGTTAAATATTGTAACGATGGCGGTGTGGAGGAGAGGAACCAAGTGCAGGCAGAATGCAGGTGACGTTGATTTTTAATAAAACGACACAGAGTACAAACAAAAGTAAAGGGGCTGAATAGAAACGGCAAACTTAAAGCACTCACCCGTTACGTGTGACAGTAATAACATACAACACAACAACAATGATCGACAGTGAGGGAAGCAGAGGAGAAACATTTAAACACATACTAATGGAATGATTGGGACCTGGTGTGAATGATTGAAGACGTCACAAAACAAGTCCGGGATGTGTTTGTGGAGTGACGGGAACTGGAGTTGCACGGCACGGTGGTGCTGATCCTCACCGTACCATGACAAATATGTTTTGTGTATAGGTTATACATACTGTATACTTTGCTCTGTCTAGGAGTTTGGGAAAAATTTGGGGACTCCAGCTATAACTTGTTCCCCTCTCCGTCAGAACTCTTGCAAGCAATACCTTGTTCTCCCTTTGGCCCCAGGCATATATGGTTGTTATTTAGCTTATGTCTCCTATGTTCCTAGGACTTGGAGCATTAAGATGAGAACCAGATGTTAGAAGAAAATATAAAGAGACCCTCAAAATTTGTGTCTTTGTTATACCAAGGAACGTGCACATGAGAGTACTTTGTGTATCACTTACAAGCTTGTAATAAACTATTAGAATTAATGTATTGGTTTCCTGGAGTACTTATATTTGAGAAATTACAATCAAGTGGACTCAACCCTTGAACCTGAGAAGTAGAAAATAATTATCCACAACAGTAGTGACCCTGTTGTTGGTTTGGATGTTTGCTAATGTACAGTAGGGAACTAGTTTCAAGATCTGTGGAGTTTCGACTAATTGGTTTAACAATGCAGAAGTAAACAGACAACACATCTCTACACACGTATCACGCGCAACAACACCTGCTCTTTAAATAGCGTAATTGTTAATTGACAGTCTGCCACATAGGAAACCGTACATCGAATCAAGCCAGGGGTAACAACATTCATCCCCTCTATTTGCGGGCTAGCAGAACTAGGCTTGCCTGGTTCCTTTTCTTGTTTTTCATCATATTTTAACAGGATTAAATACTATATATTTTTTTATTTATCACTGGATAATCTCCACTCAAAAAGATGCATTCTGAATTCACATTAATTTGCTGAAGGAGTGAGGGGAAAAACCAATGAATGTTGTTTTGGTAAAAATAGGTAACTAGAGATGCTGCTAACAACATCGGTCTGAAATGCAACTCCAGTCATGCCTATAGATGATACCCCAATAAATCAAGAACCAACTCTTGGAGAATGAGTGCAACTGCTAAGTTATAGACCACAGTCAAGTGGTTTGCTAAGCCAGCAAGAAATGCTAGGTGACTAGTGAGACAGAGAGTAACGGTGTTGCTCAGTTGTGAAGCTGAGGCAGGCTGCAGTAGATGTGGGAGGAAGCAGAAAACCAAGCAGAAACTAGGGGTTTGCCTTCTTGTGGGTTCCCATGAGAGAACATTCACTAGTCATATCAAAACTTTTCAAGAACTTAAAAAACAATGTATAGACCTTCGATGACATGGCATGCTAGACTGTTTGCAAAAGGTCTTGGCTCCCTTGTATAGTCCCTTTCCGTAAATTGGCTGAGCCCAGCTCTGAGCCGGCCTTGAGGCCCGTACAGAGGCCCATTATCAGCAACTATCAGTCTTATGTTCCAATGGTACATTGTGTTTGCTAATCCAAGTTTATCATTTTAAAAGGCTAATTGATAATTAGAAAACCCTTTTTGCGATTATGTTAGCACAGCTGAAAAACGTTGGACTGATTAAAGAATCAATAAAACTGGCCTTCTTTAGACTAGTTCAGTGTCTTTAGCATCAGCGTTTTTAGGTTTGAATAGAGGTACAAAATGGCAAGAAACAAAGAACTTTCTTCTGAAACTCGTCAGTCTATTCTTGTTCTGAGAAATTAAGGCTATTCCATGCAAGATATTGCCAAGAAACCGAAACTGTGTACTACTCCCTTCACAGAACAATGCAAACTGGCTCTAACCAAAATAAAAACAGGAGAGGGAGGCCCCAGTGCACAACTGAGCAAGAGGAAAAATACATTAGAGTGTCTAGTTTGAGAAACGGACGTCTTACAGGTCCTCAACTGACAGCTTCATTAAACAGTACCTATAAAACACCAGTCCCAACATTAATAGTGAGAATATTAAAACCTCTTCATGCAGTCTATCATGTAGGTTTTATACTACTGGAAGGAACTTTAGCGCACATCATTGTCTTTTTCTACACTTCAGTTGGCTGGGACTCTCTGGCTTACAGGAGGGTGGACATGGTTGATGTTTATATATGTTTATTAGGTTTTAATTCAAAAATATCCAAACTACATTACCTTAATGTAAAAATACAATTGAAAATCAGGAGAGATCAAACCGGTTAGTATAACTGCTTTAGTCCACTGTGCCACATGGAATTATCAATCCAAATGCTTAATAAGCCACCTTTTTTTGTTCAATGTGAATGTTTTTCAAAATTATGTTCTTAATATTTGTATGTCTTTATCGTTTTGTATGTTTCTATTTCCTGTAACTGGCTCAGCTATAAAATAGACCTAGGTCTCAGTCAGACTCTCTGTATAAATAAAGGTTAAATTAAAATTAATGTATTAAGTTTGTATCAATTTGGAGTGCCTATACTTTAGAAGTGACTAAAAGTCATGTCAATGTGTTCTTTTATATTTTTTACCACGTATCTTCACACCATTATCACGACTATCATAGACACATTATATGGAGTCAGACGCAGAGTGCTGAATTTATTCACACAAAACATAATCCACAAAACCAAAGTCACATGGCAGGCAGAAAGGTCAAAACACAGGAGATCTAAAGAACCAGGCTACAGCACAAAATCGCAAGGCAAGAGAATAAATGGTGTCACAAAACTAGGTTGAGGAATATCTAGACAAAAAAAAATACTGACTAAATGCTCGGCAAGTTGAATTAACAAACAATACTTCGCAACCAAAAAGCCCCACCCCAGATAGTATAGACCAACCCCAATCACCCACAACAGAACACAGGTGCGCATCAGTAATCCGGGGAAGGGGGCCGTGGCCGATGAGATTGAGAAACCCGGAATGAGGACGTGACAACCATAGTCCACAATTTTAAGGGCTTTTTGAAATAGTTGCAGTCAACTGTCCAATACATTTGGTACCCTAAAATTAATGGACTTTGTACAAAATGTGCTTCAGGAAGTTTACTAATTACTAAGTGTTTCATCCTATATCACTGGAAATACGCTCAAATTGAAGCTGTCAGCTTTTAAGGCCTATTGTCATTGTGTCAAAGTGCAAAGAATATGTCACTGTCCAAATACTTTTAGATTTCACTGTACATTATCTAATCTACAATAAATCCATTGGGATTTGGACCTGTTACTAAAGTAGTCGTTGCAGTTAACCAGTTTAAGGGGGTTTCATATCTAACATCTCAAATGGTTGATACCTCCACTCTGACTAGAATTGTACATATCTTTGCAAACCAGCATAGTCTGATGTTAAGGTGGGTTGGAAAATTCTAGGAATCTTTCCAAAATTCCATGATTTTCAAGAAATACTGCATATAGGTTTACTGGAATAGGTAGTGAATAAAGAAGAAATACATAAGAGAAATATATAATCATTAATTTCTAAGAACACTAGAAGATTTCTGTAACCCCACAGGAAAATTTAATCACAAGTTACTTGGTAGAAAATGTATGAATTCAAGAACCATACCCGTGTCACTATCAAATACAGTCATAGGTGGTAACACTGCATTAATACACAGGAAAGGCACACTGGTAAATTATATTGGAGGCATGGCATGGATAGATGGTTGCCAGTTGATGTGGTCTATGAGAAACCAATAAGACCAATATGAGAAACAAATGCCTAAATTAATAAATTTCTGTTTTAGATGTTGATGTTTACTCATGCACCTGCAGAGGAAGCGCATACACACACCTTTAGACCGTGAATCACTAATAAATAATTAAACTATGTGTGTCATTAAATTATGTATGTCAATGGAACTATGTATGACAATATTGAATCATCCACTTGCCTGAGCTTCTAAGAACAGTGCTGGCCATCTCTCTCTGACTTCCTGATCTCTCTCTGACTGGTATGTATATCCAAGACCTATTGAAGAACGGTCAAGACACCACCTTCCACATTAGGTAACCTAAAAGTACATTATATTGAAGAAATACTGTGATATTTTTTTGATATGGAGGAAGATAGTCTGATCAGAAAAGACTTGTTTGCCAACCAAAGTACTGGGCCTGCTGTCTTAGCTGGAGAGAAATTGGCCTATGACCATACCTTAGCATTCTCCCCTTTTTACAAAAAGCTAGAAATGCTACATCATTTGGAGTAGCTGGCACAGCACATTGGTTGCAAGGATGGATTGACTGGGTTGAGAGGGAGCTGCTCTTCCTTCAGGGTGGTACAGCCAAGAGACCAGAGTTGGTAGATCATGGGTATTAACTGAAATTGTATGAGTCATAATCACCATAAAACCTTGTAGCATCCATAGGTTTTTTTTTTTGCTTCAAATGATATCTATGAGGCCAAATTGTCTTCTAGCAATATTGGCTAAATGTAAGCACAGATATTTTTTGTAAAGTTAGTTGAAGTAAATATGCTGACAAACGTCACCTTGTCCTGACAAGATTTACACGGTTATAAAAAAGCTCAGACAGGGTAAGCTTAAATAAAACACAGACCATATTTGGAATGGTTCTGAAGTTCCTTATGGTATAAATGAGTGGTGCAATGCGAAAACAACTATTACCTGAAGGTAGGAAGGGGAATTTCCCTTATTCTTAAATAGGGAAGCACCATAGTCTGGTAATGAATGCAAGCATCAGTGAAGCCCGTGGAGTATGCAGAGGAGCAGGCTGACATGGGAGAACTTGGGGAGGTTGAGTAACACTGGTTAGCTAGTTAGCTAGCAAACCAATGTCATTGATATTTGCAGGCTTTAGCAAAGGTAGATAGCTATTCTAGCCAACATAAGATCTCAGTAATATAGAAGAAATTAAATGTACACAGCAGTTTAAGATGCAGTCCGCGGCATTAGCGAATAACCAATATTTGTTTTAACTTCCCATTGGAAATATGTTGTTTGCGTGCATAATCTGTAAGTAGAATCTCTATCATACATCATTTAGCCATGAAAGTCCTTCCATTAAAGAAAGTGAAAGTGATTTTATTTTTAGTTTTTTTAGAAAATGGGTGGACAAAATGAAATCCTACACAGACACGCCTGTAACAGATCTGCCAGCAAACTGGTTAAGTACTCTCCCATTTCTATTCATTCCGAGTTCCTGAGACTTTGCTTGTCTCCAGACAATCTACAAAAGAGTGAATCATAAATCACAGATGGCTGAATTTGCCACTTATAGCCATTTGTTCCCCGAAAAATAACTTAGGGTCTTATGATGACCATAAATATTAACCAAATAAATTGCTGATTTCCACATAAGAACACAGGTTTCTGGATTCACTCAAATATTTGCATGCATCACTTCATTTATGTGTTCATGAATCATAACAGTTAAGAAAGCAAAATGAAATTCATATGTGGCTAAATATTTGAATTTGTGAATATAATTACAAAATGCATTAGAAATGCATCCTAAATCTGTCACATATCTTTCAGGATGTACACATTTGATTTAATTGGGTCAATTGTTTAAAATATGTAAGTTCTCCCAACAATTTGCCATGTGGCCCTGTTTTTAGAGGATTGTGTTAATTCAGCATTAGTACATTTTAAAATAATTTTACGCCATGTTGTACACATGTTTAATGAAACAAAAGTACATGCATATTCATCATATGAGGGAATGCAAAGAGTGTGCAAAGCTGTCGTCAGAGCGTGAGGGGCGACTTTGAAGAATCTATAATAAGAAATGTATTTTCTTGCAGTTAAAATGTATTTTCATGCCTTTTTGTGTTACAGTGATTCCATATGTGTGATTTCATAGTTTTGATGTCTTCACTATTATTCTACAATGTGGAAAATAGTAAAAATAAAGAAATATCTATGAGTAGACTGGTTCTGTATATATACTACTCGTTAAAAAGTCTGGGGTTACTTAGAAATGTCTTTGTTTTCAAAAGAAAAGCAAATTTTTTGTCCACTAAAATTATTTTTGTCTTTTTATTGGCCAGGCTGAGATATGTCTTTTTCTTAAGAACTCTGCCCAGAACGGCAGTGTCCTGGAGTGGCCTCTTCACTGCTGACATTGAGACTGGTGTTTTGCGGGTACTATTTAATGAAGCTGCCAGTTGAGGAACTGTGAGGTGTCTGTTTCTCAAACTAGACACTCTAATGTATCTATACTCTTACTCAGTTGTACACCAGGGCCTCCCACTCTTTTTATTCTGACAATTTCTCACATGGAATAGCCTTCATTGCTCAGAACAAGAATAGACTTACGAGTTTCAGAAGAAAGTTTTTTTTTCAGGCCATTTTGAGCCTGTAATTGAAACCCACAATCGCTGATGCTCCAGATATTGAACTAGTTTAAAGAAGGCCAGTTTTATTGTTTTTTTAATCAGCACAACAGTTCTCAGTTCTGCTAACATAATCGCAAAAGGGTTTTCTAATGATCTCATAGTCTTGGATTAGTAAACACAACGTGCCATTGGAACACAGGACTGGTGGTTGTTGATAATGGGCCTCTGTATGCCTATGTAGATATTCCATTAAAAATCTGTCGTTTCCAGCTACAATAGTCATTTACAACATTAACATTAACAATGTCTACACTGTTTTCTGATCAATTTGATGTTATATTAACAAACAGAAAATGTGCTTTTCTTTCGAAAACAAGGACATTTTTAAATGACCCCAAAATTTTGAACGGTAGTAGTTATATAAATATACAACACAAATTGTCTGTCGTAAGGCATGATGTATCATGATAAACAGATATCAAAACTGAGAAGGCATACTGTTAATGCTGGTGGAGTTTGAGAAACTCCATGGCGTGTTAAAGTGTCAATATAAAATACCCATTTCAATATAAAAAAGTTATAAAGACCAACTAAAACATTAGTAAACTTTCAGTGTGATTATTTGCAAACAGTTTAGCAGTTATCACAAATAGCTAACAACACAGCATGACAAGGGAACCAACTGTGGTCATAAATAGTTTGATTTCATTTTGAATTTCATTCAAATTCAAAGTCAATGTAATTTCCTTTGTGAGACTTCAGCATTTGAGAAATGTCAGAGCTCTGTTTGGGTGTCCATTCAAATGAATTCTATATGCTTTCCATTGGTTAGAAATGCACCTGATGTCCTTACGTGTTATTAATGTATTTTCAGTATTTTAAATGGGCAGGAGTCAACTGTAAATTCAACATTTGTCATTATAGAAAATGTTATCCTTGGATGGTATTGTGATCCTCAGCCGGGCATTAATTAAATTAGTTTCCTGGAAACATTTTCTGGCTTCAGTAATATATTTTAATTTTAAATAACTTATTGATAAACACTATTGAAAGAAACCATATGTCAAAATTTCATAATACCTTCAGAGAATGTTGTACTAGTTGTTTAGAGAAATTAAAATGCCTGGACTGATTCTTTAACAAGGACAGATATTATTTAAGAGGAGCAAACACTTCAGTAAAATAACATGGACTCAATACAGCCAAGATCCTGCTTCAGGTCTGAAATTCAAATCTGTCCCTCACTTATGAGTTGGGTACTGTCTGATTGTCATTTGGGTCTATGTAACTACAGCTAATAAACCTGACCATTGCTCTGAATAGCATATTTATTTTAAGCTAACAAGGAGCAAATACCTATTTGTCCAAATACCTATATGTTAACCAAAAGATGAATATGGTTGATAAAACATGTTTTTCTTTTGTTACTCCATTTACTTTTGTTGGTCAGTTTGGCTCTGGTCTTAATCCTGACCTGAAATAAATTGTCCTCTGGTCCATTTAGGTTAACATCTGATTGTTCTCAAGTCTATTTGTGTCCAAGCCCCTACATTAAAAAAGGATCATATCCATTTGACTGTCTGTTGGTACTCTAGTTCATCTGGGTCTAACATTTTGGATCTGTATTTTACAGTACATTATATTTACATGCAGTAGTTCCTTTACAACACCCGTTTTCTACAGATTCTGAAGGGCAGGGCATTGCGTCCTACGTGATGGTTGCCCGTCTCAACATATTAAATGAAGTCCTTGTTGGGGTGCCTGGCAGGGTAATGGTTTTCCTCAGGTTGATTCTCCTACCTTCCAGACGCGGAGTTGTACTGACGGCATGTGTTGTCGTCACACTTAAACCCCTCTTCAAGCCGAGCTGAGATCTAAAGGCCTTACAGAAGATGAAATAGATAAGCGGGTCCAGGCAAGCATTGAGGACGGACAGCAGCACGGTCAACTCCTTAAGGTAGTAGAAGGCCTGCTGCAAGGCACAATTGTGTAGGTAGGACCGGAGATAGGCATAGGGCAGGCGCACCAGGTGGTACGGTACGAAGCACACGCAGAACACAGCCACCAGGACAAGCATGTTTCTCTTGGAGCGGCTGAGCTTTTTGCTGGTTCCACAGGAGATCTGGCGTTTCTGCGCTACCCGCAGCTTGCGGACAGTGCTGCAGTAGAGTAAGAGGAGGGAAACCAGAACGAAGAAAAAGATGGCGGCCGAAAAACTGTGGACGATCTTGTAGAGCAGTCGGAGGTTGCTGGTGTGAAAGGCATCACACCCCATGGCTTTAGAGATGGGTTTGGTTCCCCAAGTGGTGTTGAGGGAAATAATCAGGTATATTGATGAGACGGTGAAGAGAGTGGCCCAGGTTGCCATGGAGATGTAGCGGGCAGCCCTCACTCTTTGCAGGGCGTGTGTCTCCAGAGGACGGACTATCTTCAGGTACCTGTAAGCAATTGAATGGCTTAGCAGGGGTAATAGGGATTAGACATTTCACTGAGTCTTACCAACCTGAATGGTATCTGGAGGGGGGGTGGCAGTTATAATCTTATTTTGCCTTTCTAACATATGTTGAAAATAAATTAAACAACAAAACGATATCTGCCAAAACACTGTTTCTACAAATAGGTCCCATCTGTCTCTAACAATGCACTCTCTGAAACGCAGACTATGTCAGCATATGCTTATTCAGCATATGTTGCATTGGAGAATTAGGTTTCCATTCGATTTCCCATTTTCTTAGTATATTATGATTATTCAATAATATTACATGAAACATTGTCGCCTGTTAAGAAAGTTACATGAAAGGTGTAATGGAAAAACGATGAAATCAAAACATTTGAAAATATATTTTCTGCATCAACTAATCCACGTTTTTGAAGCAATTCCTTTACTCCACCACTTGGCACTGTGCCAAGTTCCAGTGATGTTTTGGATAGTCATTTAAGCAAATGTTCATATTGATAAAACCCACACATTTTCTGGAAACGATTGCACATAATTTGTGCTTGATAAATGAGCCACCTGGAGTTTGCAAAACATCAGTGGAACTTCTGAACCGGGTGCTATAGTTATACACTGATGAGCGACAACATTATGAAGAAAGCAACACATACTCACAGGCGAAGTGAATAACGTTGATTATCTCCTAACAAGGGCACATGTTAAGGTCTGGGTAGATGGTAAGCGTACAATCAGTTCCCGTAGTCAACGTGTTGGTTGCAGGAGAAATGGGTAGGAGTAAAGACATGAGCAACTTTGACAAGGGCCAAATTGCTATAACCAGACAACTTGGTCAGAGCATTTTTGAAACAGCAAGGCTCGTTGGGTGCTCCCGGTCAACAGCTGTGCATACCTACTGACAGTGGTCTAAGGGAAGGAAAAACCACAAACCGGTGACAGAATGTTGGACGCCCAAGGCTCACCGATGCGGGGGGTGACGAAGGCTATGCTGTCTGGTCCCATTTTTTTTATACATCACATGGACGGCCGTGTACGTGTGCAGTTAACCTGGGGAAGTGATGGCACCAGCATGCACAGTGGGAAGATGACAAGTCGGTGGAGGGAGTGTGATGCTCTGGGCAATGTTCTGCTGGGAAACCTTGGGTCTAGGCATTCATGTGGATGTCAATTTGACACGTGCCACCTACCTAAACATTGTTGCAGACCAGTTACACTGCTTCATGGCAATGGTATTCCCTGATGGCAGTGGCCCCTTTCAGCAGGATAATATGCCCTGCCACACTGCACACATTGTTCAGGAATTGTTTGAGGAACATGATGGAGAGTTCAAGGTGACCTCCAAATTCCCGAGATCTCAATCCGATTGAGCATCTGTGGGATGTTGTGGACCAACAAGTCCAATTCACGGCTTCTCCACCTCGCAACTTATATGACTTGAAGGACCTGCTGCTAACGTTTTGGTGCCAGATACCACAGGACACCTTCAGGGATCTTGTCCATGCCTAGGCGTGTCGGCGCTGTTTTGTTGGCACGCGGAGGACCAACAGCATATTAGGCAAGTGGTCATAATGTTTTCACTCATCAGTGTATGTGTTTATGACCATTTTTCCTGCCAAGACATCTAAATAGCTTGTTTGCAGACTTGGTGACCCCAACATTCAACTAACTCCTTCAATACTCCAACTGTGACATATAACACATTCTTTACCTGGCAGATCATCTCAAGAACATTCTTTACCTCTAAAAAAAACTTGGGTCCTCTTCCAGGCATGTCAATCAAAGCTAGAGTAATTTAAATGCAATTGTTACCCTAATAGTAGACATACAGTGGATATAAAAAGTCTACACACCCCTGTGAAAATGCCAGGTTTTTATGATGTAAAACAGTGAGACAAAGATAAATCATGTCAAAAAATTTTCCGCTTTTAATGTGACCTATAATGTGAACAATTCAATTGAAAAACAAACTGAAATCTTCGAGGGGGAAAAATGAAAAATAAAAACCTTACAATAACCTGGTTGCATACGTGTGGACACCCTCTTAAAACTGGGGATGTGGCTGTGTTCAGAATTAACCAACCACATTCAAACTCATGTTAAATAGAAGTCATTACACACCTGCCATCATTTAAAGTGACTCTGATTAATCACAAATAAAGTTAAGCTGTTCTAGTAGGATTTTCCTGACATTTTCTTAGTTGCATCTCAGAGCAAAAGCCATGGTCTGCAGAGAGATCCCAAAGCATCAGAGGGATCTCATTGTTGAACGATATCAGTCAGGAGAAGGGTACAAAAGAATTTCCAAAGCATTAGATATACCATGGAACACAGTGAAGACAGTCATCATCAAGTGGAGAAAATATGGCACAACAGAGACATTACCAAGAACTGGACGTCCCTCCAAAATTGATGAAAAGACGAGAAGAAAACTGGTCAGGGAGGCTTCCAAGAGGGCTACAGCAACATTAAAGGAACTGTAGGAATTTCTGGCAAGTACTGGCTGTGTGCTACATGTGACAACAATCTCCTGTATACTTCATATGAATGGGCTATGGGGTAGGGTGGCAAGAAAGAAGCCTTTTCTTACAAAGAAAAACATCCAAGCCTGGCTGAAGTTTGCAAAAACAAACATCAAGTCTCCCAAAAGCATGTGGGAAAATGTGTTATGGTGTCATGAAACCAAGGTTGAACTTTTTGGCCGTAATTCCAAAAGGTATGTTTGGCGCAAAAACAACACTGCACATCACCCAAAGAACTCCATATGCACAGTGAAGCATGGTGGTGGCAGCATCATGCTTTGGGGCTATTTTTCTTTAGCAGGAACCTGGGCCTTAGTCAGGGTGGAGGGAATTATGAACAGTTCCAAATACCAGGCAATTTTGGCAGGAAATACCTTCAGGCGTCTGTTAGAAAGCTGAAGATGAAGAGGAAGTTCACCTTTCAGCACAACAACGACCCAAAGCACACATCCAAATCCACAAAAGCATGGCTTCACCAGAAGAAGATTAAAGTTTTGGAATGGCCCAGCCAGTGCCCAGACCTGAATCCAATTGAACATCTGTGGGGTGATCTGAAGAGGGCTGTGCACAGGAGATGTCCTCGCAATCTGATAGATTTGGAGCGCTTTTGCAAAGAAGAGTGGGCAAATATTGCCACGTCAAGATGTGCCATGCTAATAGACTCCTACCAAAAAAGACTGAGTGCTGTAATAAAATCAAAAGGTGCTTCAACAAAGTATTAGTTTAAGGGTGTGCACACTTATGCAACCAGGTTATTGTGAGTTTTTTATTTTTTCCCCTCAAAGATTTCAGTTTGTTTTTCAATTGAATTGTTCACGTTATAGGTCACATTAAAGGTGGAAAAAGTTCTGACATGATTTATCTTTGTCTCATTCTTTTACATCACAAGAACCTGGCATTTTAACAGGGGTGTGTAGACTTTTTATATCCACTGTAGGTATTCTTAGGTGTGAAGCTATTTTTTTAATATATTTTTTGTCTAACTTATGAAGGTCAACAAGCTTTTGTCTCAGTTGATTTCTGTGTTCTCTGATCTTCCCCATGATGATAGACTGTGGCTGCATTTTAACCTTAAAGTAGACTGGTCCTCGGCATTTCACCCTTTAGTTACATTTCACATAAACACATTTGAGTGTATTTTTACATGCAATTGCACAAGCAAAGGAGATTGATGATCAGGGTTACATAACTCGCTACGGAGTTTGTTAACTAGCTACATATCTCACAAGGAGTCTGACCATTGAGGCTTAATTCTGACACAAAACAGGCATGTTGATTAAATCTGACACTTTGCGGCCAACATTATGGGTAATATCAACCCGAATGGGTAATATCAAGTTATTGTGAATAGGACAGGCACTTAAAATAGCAAGTAAATGCATCCGATGTTGATAGGGATTCCCCTGAAGGAAAGTAGCTAGGGCAAGGGCTAAGGGATTAAACACTATGTGATTGGACTGCACTCTAAGGGAGTTTGGCATGGGTACCACACCATAATACCTCAGTGAAACAGGATGTCATTGATAACTACGCAAGAGTGACTGTTTTTGAGAAAAAAAAGATTCTACTTCATTCATAGGTCACATTTCAAAAGTGTTTTGAAGAAAAAGACAAAAGACAATTGGCTTCGCAGCTGTTTCATAGAATTGTAGACAGGTGTGTGTGTTTTCAGTGTTAGTGAAAACAAAAGAGAGCTGTTAATGGTACTGTTAATGGTACTGTTGCTGGTATTAAACAACATGAGGACCAAATAAATGTCAGTGCAAGTCAAGCTTGTCAACATGAGGCAGATGAATCTTAATAATCAGTTAATTAAATGATCTGAATTAAGTTGATCACGCCTCAATTTATAAAAGTGATAAAAAGACAAAAATGTCAAAAAGGCATTGAAAAAGGCCGGAACTGATGATCGCTGCAATTGAAGCCTGGCAGAGTATCCCTAGGGGAGATACATAGTGTCTGCTGATGTCTATGGATCATAGACGTCAGGCAATCATTGCCTGCAAAGGATAAGATAGCAAGTAATAAACATTTATTGTACATAATATGTTAACCTGTCCAATTATGTTTATCACCCTAAAATGTGGGACCATTACAAAACGTTCTATAATATCTAAATGATTCACCCAACATGGATGGAAATACCCTGAAATTAAAGCTGAGTGTGCACTTTGACTGCAACGTCATCTAATCCTATCTACTCCAAGGTACTGGAATACAGGACCTAAAAAACATAACCAGTAAATGTGTTATTATTCAAATGATTTTGGAGTTAAGCGTATATTCAAAACTCTACAGTACATTATTTGTAATAAGTAATGAGAACGTCTCTCACGCTTGCTAGTGAAATTAGGCAAACTTGGCCTAAGAAAAAACGAAATATGCCGCGAACAGCCTGACATAGACACACACTTTATTTTACCTGTTGGCTGCGATGTAATCCATGAACAGAATACTGGCGTACATGTTGAGGTAAAAGGCTGTTGCTCCGAAATTGCAGTAGACGTGGCGGACAAGATTAGAGTTGTGGGTCGCGTAGTTGGCGATACGAAGCGGCAGACAGAGACTGAGGAAGAAGTCGGATGCAGCCAGGTTCTGCAGGTACACTGTCACGCTAGAATGGGGACGCTTGGTTCGGCAGAAGTAGACACGCACCGTGAAGCTGTTGAGAACCAGGCCGACCAGGAAGACTATGGAGTAGGTTACAGTAAAGAACGGGTGTCCAGAGACCTCCATCAATCGACAAGTGGACGGATCGGAACCGTTCCCTACAGTGTTGTTCATGGTCGGTTGAGATGTGTTGAAATTGCTGTCCATGCCTCCGAGTACTGTCACTGTGCATGGAGGCTGGTTATCAGTCTGTATACAGATGTGGACACAGTAAACAGAAGTGATTTGTTAACCATTCACTCTAGTCATTGTAGTTGTTTGAAATATGTTAATCTGAATCACCAAGGGTTTTTTTAATCATAGGACACGGACTGTGCTTGATTTACGTTTAACAACTTAAAGAGTTGATTGCTCAGACACTATCCAAATACACATATCCACATACTCACAAAAATGTATACTGTAGGCCCTACTGTATATACAGTCTACCTCATGAAGCTGGTTGAAAGAATGCCAAGAGCGTGCTTCAAGGCAAAGGGTGGCTACTTTGAGGAATCAAAACTATATGTTGATTTGTTTAACACTTTTGGTTACTAGATGACTTCCATGTGTTAATACATAGTTTTAATGTCTTCACTATTATTCTACGATGTGGAAAATAGGAAAAATAAAGAAATACCATGGAATGAGTAGGTTTATCCAAACTTTTGACTGGTACTGCATAGATACACTATGTAGTGTATATATAGTGTAAACAGTGTGTGTGTGTATATATATATATATATATATATATATATATATATATATATATATACTCCTGTTCAAAAGTTTTGGATTTTCATCATTCTTGTTTTCCAATGGCATGTTGTGTTTGCTAATCCAAGTTTATTATTTTAAAAGACCACTAGAAAACACTTGATCATTAGAAAACCCTTTTGCGATTAGGTTTGCATTGCCCGAAACGGTTGTGCTGATTAAAGAAGCAATAAAACTGGCCTTCTTCAGACTAGTTCAGTATCTTCAGCATCAGTGTTTGTAGGTTCACTTAAAATTTTATTTCAGGGTCAAAATAGCCAGAAACAAATAACTTTCTTCTGAAACTCACCAGTCTATTTTTGTTTTAAGAAATGAAGGCTATTCCATGTGAGAAATTGCCTAGAAACTGAAGATTTCATACAACGATGTGTTCTACGTCACAGAACAGCACAAACTGGCACTAACCAGAACAGAAAGAGCAGTGGGAAGCCCTGGTGCACAACTGATCAAGAAGATAAACACATTAGAGTGTCTACTTTGAGAAACAGACACCTCACAGTTCCTCAACTGGCAGCTTACTTAAACAGCACCTGCAAAGCACCAGTCTCAACGTCAACAATGAAGAGGTGACCCCGGGATCCTGGACTTCTAGGCAGAGTTGTAAAGAAAAAGCCATATTTCAAACGGGCCAATAAAAAGAAAACTGGACAGAGGAAGAACTCTGCCTAGAAGGCCAGCATCCCGGAGTCGCCTCTTCACTGTTGACGTTGAGACCGGTGTTTTGCTGGTGCTATTTAATGAAGCCGCCAGTAGAGGATCTACATTAAGATCTTTAGAAATAAAAGGAAATTTCTCAGCTACCCCAGACCTTTGAACAGGAGTGTATATACTGTATATACACTGTACATAAGCAATAATGCCTGTAGGTGTGGTACTGTAGATGTATCACAGTATATAAAAGTAGGGCAATATATGCTCTCACCACTGAAGTAGCTCTTGATGAGAAAACCTGCTCATTGAAATTTGTATCATCATTATACTATGGCTAAAAGCTGTTCATTGGAAAAAAGCAACACGTAGTATTTTCACCATCTACCTTAACCCCCAATGTACACAATTAGACCAACGTCTTGAAGCCAGTATTGTGTTTAAACAACACTACATTTAAACATTTGTTTGTAAGGTAATGACAACTCTTTAATTGCTATTATGTAAAATATGTGAGTAGTTTAGTTATTAATGAAAGTAGTACTACCATGTTTCCTGTAAAACAGCATACAGCATACTGTGTATGTACAGAGAGGGAAATAGCTATGCCTTTCACCTATCCACATAAATATATTAAGCTAAACAGAAGCATTTCACTTACTGACAAAAATGTTTGAGTGGATCTCTTACCCTTTTATTCCTGTGTAAGCTGGACCTTTGGTTAGGTGAAAGATTTTATTTACAACTTCCTTTCTTTGTGAGGAAGAGCCTCACTGTATATGTATGAGGAAGTGGGGCCGATAATGAACGTGTGTGTGTGTGTGTGTGTGTGTGTGTGCGTATATATATTTGTGAGACAGACAGAGAGATTACTTGAGTCGTGTGCACATGAGTTACAGGGACATGGAGGTTGGGACATTGCATGAAATTGTGTTGAGGCTTGTCAAGAAATAATGATCTAGTCAAATCTGTACAGGTCATTACACAATACTACACCAGCAGGTCTCAGAAACTGACTTTTCTAGTCAAAGCAAAACATTGCCGAAGACAATTGTCAGTTGTCTATACTAATTCCTATGTGCAAATTGCAATAGATTTTATTGTCTCCCGCAGTCATGTACTTCATTTTTACAATCATAACATAACCATTTACAATCATAACGTAATTCTAAAGTAAAATCCTGAACTATCAATGGACGTAATGTAATACAATTAAAATATAATGTTTCCATTAAGAATGGCTGGCTCAGAATGTTTCTACCATAATAAGGACGTTTATACGAATGCAATTCAGAGCTAGAGATGATGGTACAATTATTTACTTTACATACAGTGGAGAAAACAGAGACAGAGTGGGAAAAGCTTTAACCTAGGATTTGTGGCTTGTACGGCAGGTAGGTTTGTTTGTGACATATGATCTGGAATGGAGACAAGGTGGTCGAGCAGTCCAAGCCGCTGCCTCCAGTGCGTGGCAGCATGAGTAAGGATCAGGTCCACAGCTATTTCAGCCCGCTGTCTCTTCTCTGTCCAGTAAAACATAAAATGGCAAAAGAATATACAGTAAAAAAAAAAAAATTGCAGACCAAATATGTCCAAATATTACCAGGTTACTATGGGGAAAATTGACCAAACATAACTGATCAGCCTGTCAGGGTAAACATAAGGGAAGAATTTGCATGACTGAACTGAGGGCATGGATATACAGAGAGATAATACAGGGTGAAGTTAAGGAAGTATATTTAACTGACTGACCTACAACACCATAACAAAAACGACGTGTTTATTACACACAGAGGACCCCCATGGTGGGTTGTATCACCATGCAAGACATGAACTGGTAGGTAGGGAGTAAACTGAAGCTTATCGAGAATGGGTGAAGAGTAGAGGAAAGGTGATTAAGGAGTAGTATCATGTGTACAGTGAAAGGGTATAGCCTCAACTAATTGGGATCCTGGAGCAGTGTGGCATGACCCTTCACAACGTTACAGGGAAACATGCAGTACCCCGTTAAACAACAATTCTACAACTACATTGTTTGGGGTAACAGCTTTAGAAAATAGTTTGGTAAGCATCATTTCTTTTTACCAATTTTACTTCACCTTCAATGACCTCATTGCAAAAACTCACCACCAGTTTCAGAAGAGTCAAAGATCCAGACATGTCTCACCATGTCGTTCTGTTTCTTATGACACAGTTCATAAAAGTGGATTCAACAAGTATAACTAAACCTATAAATACACACACACCCATAGATGCACATTCAGTAGGAAAAACACAAAAACTGCTGACTCCCATTTATTCTTATTTTTCAAGCTAACAGGCAATGTATTTTCATTTACCATTTATATAGCAACTAAAGATACATGATAAAATGTCTGTAAGTGAGAAGTATAATAAATCAGTTTGTGGTTGCCTGGTACTATGGAATGCAGTGATTCAGCCCTCAACTATTCTGTCTGGAGTTCCCCTTACAAGTCATTGCGCCAGCAGTGCAGGTATCTATAGTACATTCGGAAAGTAGTCAGACACCTTTACCTTTTCCACATTTTGTTACATTACAGCCATATTCTAAAATGTATTGAATTATTTATTTTTCCTTATCAATCTACACACAATATCCCAAAACAATATTTTTTATTGTTTTGTAAATTTATTGTTTAAAAAAACAACAGAAATCTAATTTACATAGGTATTCAGACTCTTTGCCACAACAGTGGAAATTGAGCTCAGGTGCATCTTGTTTCCATTGATCATCCTTGAGATGTTTCTACAACTTCTACCTGTGGTTAATTCAACTAATTGGACATGGTCTATATTAGGTCACATAGTTGAGAGTGCACGTCAGAGCAAAAACCAAGCCATGAAGTGAAAGGAATTGTCTGTAGAGTTCTGAGACAGGATTGTGTCGAGGCACATCTGGGGAAGTGTACTAAAATATATCTGGACCATTGAAGGTCCCCAAGAAAACAGTGGCCTCCATTTCTTCTTAAAAAAAGAAGTTTGGAACCATCAACATGGTAAATTTTCAAAATATCCACATAATGTAATAAATACAGGTGCTGGTCATAAAATTAGAATATCATCAAAAAGTTGATTTATTTCAGTAATTCCATTAAAAAAGTGAAACTTCTATAATGTATACATTCATTCCACACAGACTGATACATTTCAAGTGTTTATTCCTTTTAATTTTGATGATTATAACTGACAACTAATGAAAACCCCAAATTCAGTATCTCAGAAAATTAGAATATTGTGAAAAGGTTCAATATTGAAGACACCTGGTGCCACACTCTAATCAGCTAATTAACTCAAAACACCTGCAAAGG
>JACXGI010002013.1:40101-80653 GCA_016801175.1 Esox masquinongy | reverse complement strand
GCCTGGTATTTGGAACTGTTCATAATTCCCTCCACCCTGACTAAGGCCCCGGTTCCAGCTGAAGAAAAACAGCCCCAAAGCATGATGCTGCCACCACCATGCTTCACTGTGGGTATGGTGTTCTTTGGGTGATATGCAGTGTTGTTTTTGCGCCAAACATACCTTTTGGAATTATGGCCAAAAAGTTCAACCTTGGTTTTATCAGACCATAACACATTTTCCCACGTATTTTGGGGGACTTGATGTTTGTTTTTGCAAACTTCAGCCGGGCTTGGATGTTTTTGTTTGTAAGAAAAGGCTTTCATCTTGCCACCCTACCCCATAGCCCATTCATATGAAGAATACGGGAGATTGTTGTCACATGTAGCACACAGCCAGTACTTGCCAGAAATTCCTGCAGTTCCTTTAATGTTGCTGTACGCCTCTTGGAAGCCTCCCTGACCAGTTTTCTTCTCATCTTTTCTTCAATTTTGGAGGGACGTCCAGTTCTTGGTAATGTCTCTGTTGTGCCATATTTTCTCCACTTGATGATGACTGTCTTCACTGTGTTCCATGGTATATCTAATGCTTTGGAAATCCTTTTGTACCCTTCTCCTGTCTGATATCTTTCAAAAATGAGATCCCTCTGATGCTTTGGAAGCTCTCTGCTGCATTTTCACAGGGGTGTGTACATTTATATCCACTATGTGCGGTTTGTCGCCTTCAGCTCCGTGTGTGCGGGAGCTGCACGACAACCACCTGTGATGCTGAATAAGATGATAAGGCTGGGCGATCGGACTCACTTATCGAGGCTACCCCAACCGCAGCCTCAGACCAGCAAATAAATAACTTATTGCTGCAAATTATACAGCGTCCTTGAAGACCGATAATTTTCAGAATCATTATTGATGATTTTAATGATCGTTGAAATCATTTTTCGTGGGACCCCCCCAAACTTAAAAAAATAAATATTATGGGGTCCCAAGCAATATACCTATGAAGGGCCTTGGTCCCCCCCAGCCCCCCTCCTCATCTCGAACACTGACTCAATCAATCTATCCTCTACTGTAGGCAAGGTGAGATTGACATGTGTGTGGTTGAAATTTGCCAAGTTGTACAATTGATGCCTTTAAATGCTGCTCTGTTTAGTGCAGACCGCAGATGGCTTACTGGATGTACTGTACTTATTTGTGGTACTTTACAATATAACAGGCCTTTAGACTAGGTGTGATAAAACAAGAGATTATTTGTGGTTGATTGTGATGTCTAGAAAGCAGAGCAATGTTTTATCATGGACAGTCCTCTCTCCATGTTAGCAGCCACTTAATATACAAATATGTTTTAACCAAGCAAGCTTGCAACCCGGCAGTTTAGTCTCCCCAGCCTGCTCGATGTCCACATTAGTCAATTTTCTCAGGTGATATATAGCTTATTGGTAGTTAAGCAAAATTATATTGGTTCATTAGCGTAGAAAGAAGGTCATTTATAACAAAAAACAAACAATAAAAGGCAATCAAATGTGTTTGTGTTCTGTTGTTTACTTTGTGAACTAGTATTGTATTTGGTTGAGCACAATTCTTTCCAGTGCTTTCCTGATGACTGGCAAGCTATTAGGTTGCTTGTTTGAACAAGGGTGCTGTGCTGTTTTTTGGTAGCAGAATAACTTAAGTTTCCCTCTGTGTCTTGGGACAGACACTTTTCTCTAGGCTCAGATTGAATATATGGTAAATGGAAGCAGGAATATAGTTTCCTGTTGGTATTAAAATGTTTATTTTTTTAGCCAGTTATGCGTGAATTTGAATGCTCAACATTTGTTGAAGTCATGCTACTGTATGCCTTACATCAATTAAGTAGTTGGCTGTATTACTGGATTCCGTAAGGAATTAGTCATCTGACACAATGACATTGAATCGTAATAACATTGAATAGTTGTCAAACAAATGTACAGGTATGTGTTTATGGCATGGAGTTTTCGGTAACAAGGTCTTGATGTGTTTTTCAGGGATCTGAAGCTGGATAATGTGCTCCTTGATAAGGACGGACACTGTAAGCTGGCTGATTTCGGCATGTGCAAGGAGGGCATATTTGAAGGTGTGACCACGGCTACCTTCTGTGGGACTCCTGACTACATAGCCCCAGAGGTCAGTTTACGCCCCACTACTCCTGTGCTCTAAGATGGCTTCCTGTACCCTGATAGGAATCAAGAAGCATCAGTTTTCCGTGATTCTGTCTAAGGTCATTTGAGTTCACATTCTTCAGGAGCCAGTGCCAACCCCGGTACATCACCCCACCACTCTGAATACCAACACTGTGACCACTGGTCCTCTAGTCCAGCCCCTCTGGTGGTTAACAGCTAGTTAACACACCTGTGTTGGCTTGGTCACCTTCATTCCTGTCAGGAGAGCTCCATATGCCAACATTCTTTAATCTCAACCACAGAATCACCAAGAGAGGGGTCCTCTGTATATGAGGACGTATTTGAATGTGTGTAATGGAGTGTGCATTGGTTTGTACTGGAAGCATTTAGTCAGACTATGACTAATAAGTCTGGATTCATGAATGGCTTCATTGTCCTAACTAACGTTCTGTAATAGTCCAGTGGAGAAACCCCAGGAGATTGATGACAGTTCTGTACAAGCTCTCTGCTTTGGTGTAAAATATAATTTCATGTATTGTGGGTTCCCAGATACTTCAGGAGTTGTTGTATGGGCCATCGGTGGACTGGTGGGCACTCGGAGTCCTGCTTTATGAGATGCTTTCTGGACACGCCCCCTTCGAGGCAGAGAACGAGGACGACCTGTTTGAGGCCATCCTGAATGAAGAGATCACCTATTCCTCCTGGCTGAGTGCCGATGCAGTCAATATCCTGAAAGCTGTAAGTACATCTTCAATGCAGAGCTAATCATATTAGTAACTGTCAGTATTGTTCAATATTGTTCATACAGGAAGCTTTATTGTATAGTAATAGTTGTTGTGAAATAGTACACTGAACCAGTGGGCAAAGAAATGAATCCCTGCAAATGTTGAGCTTCGTCAGGGGAAAGCAACAATTACAGTTAACCTACCAGTCAGTTTTCTGTGTATTGGGAAACCAACACAGACCACCATGGAAAGAGAAGTAGCATCTCTACCATTCAAACAGAACCTGTAACCGAAGGGTGAACAGGTGCTACCAATGCAGAAATGACTATACAGAAGTGGAGAATGAATGTAAGCCTTCAGGTTAAAAGGATGCCACAGGATTGGGCCTGTATTTTACCCCTCAGGTCGGAGCGACGCCACAGGTTTGGGATGTATTTTACCCCTCAGGTCGGAGCGACGCCACAGGTTTGGGATGTATTTTACCCCTCAGGTCGGAGCGACGCCACAGGTTTGGGATGTATTTTACCCCTCAGGTCGGAGTGATGCCACAGGTTTGGGATGTATTTTACCCCTCAGGTTGGAGCGACCCCACAGGTTTGGGATGTATTTTGGACAGTCTAGCACTGTGCAGCAGGAAGGATAATAGAGCACCTGGTTGCTACAGTAGTGTATGACGCCTCATAACTTCCCTCTCAGCCGGCTGTTGTGTTGAGCCTGTCCTCTTACATAAATATATTAAGACACAGTCTACTGCCACGCCACAGCTCAGGCTATAAATAATGCCCCCACCCTCTCCTGTACCACCTTTCTCCCCCTTCCTCCGTCAGCTTCCTCAGTGTTGTTTTCTCAACATGCTTCAGGAAGCAGCAGTCTCAGACTCAGATTTTTCTCTTAGCAGCACCTTATGTATATGCCAGCTTGTGTTGTCACATCCAGAGGCTCTCAGCAGTTGAGTGTATTTAACACACTGCTCTGTACCAAATGCTACTCCTTACCAAATGCTGCTTGTTTACCAGGCTTATACTTTTGGCTAGCAATTCCCTGCATGTTCAAGATTTGGGTTGGTTGTTCAAACAGAAAACACATTGTTTGATGAGCTGAGATGCTTAGGTGAACACTTCCCTACCTCAAATTTGACTGTCAAATCAGAGTGTGGTAAACATGCCTTAGCATCTTGTTGCTTGTCTATTTATCTGAAAGCAGAGTTGTTCCCTGGTGGTTTATTGCAGAGTTTAGCTCTCAGGCCTGGCAGAGGTGATGACACAGTGGTGGAGCCACTGGAAAATATTATGGGCTCAAATAAGATTTGCCCAATTTCAACTTTGTGGTCAGAAGAGGAGGAGGGAATTACATGGTGCATTTGTTTCAGTCTCATCATGAACTGACTGACCTTCTTCTTCTGCTCCACTACTTTTCCAGTCCTCTCTTGGCCTCTGCTTGTCTCCTCCTTTCTCTACACCTCTGGGGTCATTAGTAAGAGTGTTGCTTAGATTAGAACTCACTATAATTCTGGTTATTCTCTGTTCATTAACTATATTTGGTTCTGGCGTGGCAGGCCCTATTCGTCTTGGGGTAAATTGTGGGATAAACTAGTCTTATTATTCCTAGGAAAGAGAGGGCTGCTCATTAGCTTTGGATGAGTGGGAATGTCACTGCTAGCTCCAGGATGTGTTCAGACTCTTCAGTCTGAATTAGCTACTCTGGAATGGCCCCTCGGGCAGATGTTAATTGTGGTTTGTTGTGTTTGCATACTCTTCCCCTCGGCTGCTCTATCTGTCATTAACAAATGTTGCTCCAAGAAATCGAAATCTCACATCTTAAACCCAGGAAATGACTGACTTTTTGTGTTGACTCAAAGTTCAGAAAAAGTTAGTAAAATGTATAGAGAAGAAAATGTTTGTGTCTCGCCAGACGCTAAGCTGAACCTGATATTCAGTGTTACTGGATCTCTGGGTGTATCTGCCAGTGTCAGGGTGATGGTTGTGATGGCATTCAAAGTCCAACCGGAGCTCATGCATATAAGCCACACGTAAATAGTGTACTCCACTCTTTCATTAACACACATTAATATTATTTGACTTATTCACTTATGCAGTCAAACTCCTGTTCTGTCCACAGTTCTTGACTAAGAACCCAGCTCGGCGTCTGGGCTGCGTGGCGGCGGAGGGTGGGGAGAATGCTGTGTCTGGCCATGCCTTCTTTACTGGAATCGACTGGGACAAGCTGAACTCCAGGGAGCTGGAGCCGCCCTTCAAACCCAGGATTGTGAGACACATGCACACACGCGCACACATTTGACCTTGTACCTCTTGTGAGGACTCCAAACATTATTCCCCCATTATATATTATATTTTTTGTAAACCTTACCCAAATTATAGCGTTCACTCTAAACCCAAGCCCAAAACAGCAATTTTCCTTGTTTCACTGTCCTTGCAGGGATTTTATGATCTCCACCCGGACAATAGAACATGTACACTCAACTGATACACCCATACACACTCACAGACACACGCAAACAATCACCTGATAGACACAGACAGACAGACAGACATGAAATGTTTAAGATGCGCACATACACACACACACACACACACACCACTGATACTGGTAGAAGCTAAACTCAGTCATTCACATGGTACACATGATTAATGTCATTACAAACTGTTTACCGTAGACAATATGGTACAGTTAATCTACCTTGGTTTTATCGTTAAATGACAATACACACCCAGTTGTATTGACCGTTGTATTATTGAAGTACACTGCATGAAATGTTCCTTTAAAAGTAGGTAAAAATTGAGAAGAGAAAGAAATGCTTGAGTAAAAAAAGTATATAAATGGGGTATGACATTTTTATTTTTACCAAGACACGTTCTGAAAACAAGTTACATAGTCTAATTCAGACACAACGTGGTTCTTAGATTTTAGTGTGAAAAGAAGAATATCAGACTTATTTAGATGCGTCTTTATGACTGAATAAGACTTTGTAAGTTGTTTTCAGAAATGGAACTTTTCTAACCATACTGGCAGATAATTTTTTCTTGATTCAAGCATTTTTTTTTTGTTGGCTTTTTTAAAAAATATTTTTCAGATTGTTTTGCTGTTTAGTGGCAGGATTATGAAGTACACAAAAAAGAAGGCTGTAACTGTTGAATGGATTTATTCCCAGAACTTTTCAAGTAATTGTACCTGTTATCCTAGTCTGTCTAAACAACACTTAATTTTCAGAAAACTTCGGAGGATGTGAACAACTTTGACCCAGACTTCACCCAAGAGGAGCCCACCCTCACACCCATTGAGGACCTCCTTCCTTCTGTCAACCAGGACGAGTTCAACAACTTTTCCTTCACCTCTCCTGAGCTCCTGGATGACTAGGAGGCTCCTCTGTGACACCATAGCACCCCAGATTTCTCCTGGTGCTTTCTGTCAAACCTAATTTCTGCCATGGCCTCTCTGACTGTTGACTTGTGATCTTCATCTCTCCTTATGTCTCTGGTCTTACGGAACTCTATGGCCTGACCAATGGGTAGGCAGTTTGAGTGGGAGAGGCTGACTTCAACATGATATAAAGACACATGAAGACTCATCAGGATTTACTGTGCTACTGATGAAAAGGCAGATATCTGTCGATTGTGGCTGTATTAAATATGAACTCATTATTTAAAATCATCAAAAAACCTCCAGCTTCTGACTTTCACAATTCAGTGGTTGAGTAATTTAGAACCATTAAACCTGTGTGAATATTATTACAGTCTTATTGCCTTCAGCAATGTCTGGCTTAGGCTAGTTGACAGACACAATTAACTGGTTCACACTGCCTATATCTAGAATGTTGAAGAGCAGATTAGACTCCACCCTCGTCACTGGTATATGACTGTCTGGTCTTCTGTGGAGACAACAGAGAGCCAAGTTACTAAATTGTGCAAGATTTAAATCAGATGTGGTTTTTTTTATTATCCTTCCTGTCAAATTAGGAACTTTGTGACACTTTGTATTAATGCTCTTTCAGACAGGGATTTACTGCAATGCAAATCAATGTTAATGGCAATTTGTCCCTTTTATATGAAAATATGAATTTGCTTACAGGTACTTCAAGATTAATACAAGCACTTTTTGATCTAATGGGAGATGTGTGTGTCTTTATAAACTTGACCCCTTGTGTTTTCTGCTTTGGCCAGTAGATAATGACAGGGAAAAAGTATTACATAACCAGCCCTGCAAAATAGGTTACCTAGAACCTTATATTTCACATAGAAAAATACAGTATGTACCATTTTCTCCTGTATGGGTTAAAATACCAGAATAACATTAATTTAGCAGATGTTCTTACTCAGAACAACTTACAGTAGTCCCACATGGGAATCAAACCCACCATGCTGGTCTCGCAAGCACTATGCTCTTACCTAGTGAGCTACATTGTACCTGAATTTCTGGAGAGGGGGACATGAGAAATAGTTTCTCAGGGATTAGTCCTTTACGGACAGCCCAAATCTTAAAACAGACGCCTTTCACAGGGGTTGTGTCAAATGTTAGCTATGTTCCCAATAGGTTTATGAAAGCAAAGGCTCCTAAACAAAATGTGTTGATTTTACTCATTATTTCCTTAAGAAATTACAGGTTTGTCCTGAGTTAACGTTGTGAGATGATGCAATAACTGATATGGCGGAAGTGGTGATTCAGAGTTGTTGTGAAATTCACAAAGTTTTTTTCTTGCATTAACAGGTCACAACCAGGTGAAATTTGGACAAATTGACAATCTGTAGTAGAAGCCAGACAAAAAATGTCGACATGTGCTTTAATAACTGCCAATACCTAAGATCTCACATTTTATCAAGTAATTTGTGGACCCTGAACTTCAACAGTTAATACCATCTGTTAATTCCCTCAGACACTCATGGAGTCAGACTGCAAAGATCTAGTCTGTAAAGCCATGAAGGTGATGGAAAAAGATCTCCAATGTCCATTGACTGGTGTATATGATTGACCACCGGCCTGGAGGTATTCCTGAACATTACCCATCCAAATACTGTGTATATAGGAGACTGAATCAGATTATACTTTCTATTTTGCATTATGAACCTACTAATAGGTCATTTTATATTGACGTTATTTTACTCATTTATCCAGATCAACTTAGTTAGATTGAGAAAAAAGGAATACCTTACCAAAATAGGGAACCATCATATGCTTCAGCCGTCATGTATATCTTACATTGTTATTGTCGTCACAGACGAGAAATAGAGGAACAGGAAACCGCTAAGTGTTACATCTGTTGCCTCTGCTAGCTACAGGAAGGTGAGGTTACTGTTAGTTGAAAAGAGACTCGGATGTTGGCCAAGCATTGTGATAATAAGTGGCTGGACAAGGAGTTGAAGGTTTTGAAAACAACAAAAGTCCTTCTGGCTTAAAGGAAATCCCAGCAGTCAGTAGAAACAATGAGATGCTCTGTGTAAAACCTGCTTAGAACTGAATGCTCTTGAATATGGTGCACACTTGTAACTTCAGAGAGGATGAGAACTTCCTGCCTTTCAGCAGAAAGAAGTCTTTAGACTACTTAACAGAATCAACAATCTACGCCGAGTATGTTTTTCTGGGGAAAAAAAACCTGTATCTATAATCCTTTATCTACTTTTGTCCAAAAACAATGCTATAATGGCAAAATACTAGAAAAATTTACAAAATATCCACTGTACCATATTGACCCACTAAACAAAGCAGCAGTAATGTAAAGGTTATACCTAGTGGGCCAGAAAGGTACACTGGGCATTTTGTACAGTGATTTCTCACTAGCCTGTGCTATATCACCTATTTTCAGTTGACACAGAATGACTTACAAACTGCCTCTAAATGTAAAGGCACTGAAAGAGTTGGATGAATTAAACTTTCCATCCCTTCTAAATATCAAAGTAAAAGCTTGCCATCACTAAGCACACAATTCCACAAATCCCCTTTCTTCCATGACTTATTAGAGCATCAGTTTAGCTGAAGGATTACGTTCATGTGCATTGATCTTGAGGCAACAGCAGAGCCTTCTAGTCTAATCAGACATTGACAGTGATTGAAACCGCTGGGATGTATTTATTCCGCCAAATGTTTTTGTTTTGAAACATGTAGTCAAACAGTTTATATTAGACAAATCCGGGTCCCTTCTTTTTTTTGGTCAAACCGAATAGAAGGGGGAGGGACCTACCAACATTTGTCTAAACAAACTCTAAAGGCTTTCCAACTAACCATTTTAGGTCTAGTTTCTCAAACACAGCTTAGTCTGCCACTAGAGATCTAGTCCACTGGCCTTGTTTTTTACAGTCCTACACTTGGCTTAATGTGTGACCGAGAAACCCGCCCTTACACCTCTGATGTTGACATGGAATTACATTTGGTCTTTGCCTGCAGGTATTCTTGTATTTCTTTACCTTCTTACACCCATCAGTTTGGTGACTTTTCATGAGGCCTAGTCTGAATATCTAGATATGTCTAAACTGCCATTATACACTACATCTTATTGCTGTGGGCAGTGTCTCTGCATTGGATGACTGCATATCAGTTAGTTTTCTGTCCTGTCTGATTGTTGACCTCAAGAGGACTATTAAAACTGTCTAGATAATTGAATCTAACCAACACTCTAAATTACTAGGTTAAAACCGTGATAAAATCATTTTTGAAGACATTTTATTCTCTAGAATGCTTGTCTCACATTTTATTGTTGTTGTGTCATAGTTGAATCAACAAGGCAAATATATCTGCTGCTTTCTTGGCAGCGACAAAAATGTTCAAACCTATAATAAAACATGAAGTCAAACAACCAACTCTGCTCAGAAAACACATATGCAAGTTTCCAGACAGCAAAAGTGATACTTAAACTGATCATAACATGTATTAAAACTGCCAACGATTAGGTTGTGCGCGCCTCCGGTGGTGTAACATGTGATCGTGCGCGTTCCCAGACTAGTTCGCTCCGCCCAGTAATGGGATAAGCAGCTGATCAACTAACTGCTAGCAAAGCTAACTAGCTACTACAACATTGTTCTACGCAACCACTCCAGCGTGGCACCTCACACCGTTTCGAAGGAATTAAAAACATTCTTCTGCACTCATGTTTTGACCTTCGGCGATGGAGGCTTGACCTCTCCGAATTATATTGATAAACAACTATTTTTAAAACACAATTTAAGGACTTTGTTATTTATACAAGCTACGTGGATTTTTTTAGCTAGTTTTGTACGGGCCCGTCACACGGTTTGATAGCTAGCGTTAGCTACAGGAGGCTGATTGTTCGAGTCGTCTTGGCTCAGGCTTTTACAGAAGAAGCCGGTCGTCCTGAAATGGACACAGGAGTTGTCCCAGAAAAGAAAAGGTATGGTAGCTTCAATATTATTAGCTATCTAGGTACATAACTATACTATGTGTTATCAGTTATTTTTTCTTCTTTTCCATGCATAATATAATGTACCTGTCGTATCTAGCTAGATTGGTAGTTTATTCGAAGTTTTAGGATTTGTTAACGTTAGATTTGACGCGTTTGCGTGGTTACTACCTAATGCTAAAGCTACGAAGCTAGCTAAGACTAGCTAACGGTAGTCAGATAACGTTAGCTAGCTACTGTAACGCGACAGGAATACTGCATGAGATTTTTAACTAAATTGGAAAACGTTAGTTTGTTAAACGTAATCCAAACTAGCGAGTTACATGTTTATAAATAGTTATCATTCTCGGCAGCTTGGCTGGCTACCATAAGCGCACGTTAGCTAGCTACCGTCCGACTGTCAGTGTGTAATGTCAAGAGGTCGGGTTCACACTTAAGTAAATTAAATCTGTATTGCTGAAATACAGCATTATACTAGCATGATTTACATTTCATTAACTTGAAATTAGTTAGTACCTCTTACAGCTTTTATCGTGGCGAAAATGCACTCCGTGAACGCGGAAACACCGTGACGTGAGACTGTATGCAATTGAGGACAAGTGTTACCCTTCAAATACAGTTCCGATAGGCCTCTGATTATGAGAAGTGTAACAACGATTACGCAAAGGCACTAACTGTAGTTATTTTTTACATTTGTTTTGTTTGTTTAGCACCTGTCGTAGATTTAGGTAGCGTTGTAATTGTACTCAACTGTTGGTCTAAAAGCGTTAAAGGGATAGTTCGACCTAGATTCATATTTGGGTGAATTTCCGCTTACTCTGAGTTGGTTTTGAAGGCTGGTGGAGTCACTTTTCACAAGCCGTTATTCACCTCTGTCCCAGCCTTGGATTTGCATTATTAGCATCATCCAAATTCATGAATTGAAGCTCTGCGTCCCGAGCCATAAAAGCACGACTTAATTCATAATGCGTTTGTATTTTGTGGAAATCGGGAGTATTAGGGGTCTCGACATGCACATTATACAAGACGTAAAGAAGTTATAATGTTGGTTTAGGTTAAAGCCGGAATCCATAACAATGGAAAGAGTTGTAGTTATGGGTCATGGTAGCCATACTTTAATACATTTTTACAGGAGAGAAATACACATTATTATATGTACATGGGACCATGTGCATATAACCAGTTTTTGATGGATTGTTGAATTACTGTTCACATAAATTTGGAGATTACCTTTCACATAGTAATAGTCTATAGCAGGGTTTACGTTAGCCGGCAAATGCCGGCTTTTCGTCGGGATCGGGTGTAGTTGTCCAGCAGATTAAAATATCAGTGGCCAAATTGTCCAGTGGGAAATAAGAGAAATGAATAAGTAAATAGATTAATAGCTTATTAAATAGCCTAATATTGTGACCTCAATGATCTGTTGCCAAGAAAACAGCGAGCCTCCGCACACTTACAGTAAGACATTACTGAGTGTTCGGTCATATGACTAAGCATGGCGCCAGATTCAAAAGCTGCACATTCCGGCAGCAACTCCAGCATATGACTCCGAAATGTCGAAGTTGAAGCAGACCCCTGGGATAGTTTAAAAAAAACGAACATGCGATGGTAAAACTGAAGCCAGCAAGACCACAAAGCGTAGTTATTTGAAATAATTTGCCTTATGTAGCAAAACGTGTTTCAACGTTTAATATGTAGTGGGACCACATATATTAATATCCATACATTTTAATGTGCATTATCTAATTAGGAAATATGGTTGGAAATGACAAAATTCCCACTTATGAGGCAAAATATTTTGCATGCGCTTGAGTGTTTTTTCCTTTGGTCGATCAGAGTTGATGCGACTGAAACATGTTTTTCTATTAAATAATGATGTTACGGAATTAGGATACATTATGGTGCATTGCAAAACCATTCTTAACTAGATTTAAACATGCTTAAATTTAGAAGCAAACAAGTTTCAGTAAATGATCTGCGCCTATAACTTTCCGCAGAGCTGTCAAACGCTCTGACATCCTATGGAAACAGACATAATTCGCATGGTAGGCTATTTTAGGCGTTTCTAACATTGGCCACTAAATCCCTTATTCAGATTGGAAACATTATTTTGGAATTAAAATATTGTGCAAAAAGATAATTTTCTATAAAAATAATTGCAATCTGGCTCATTATTTCAATCAGGCAATTATGTAATAATTGCAGCAGCCCTAGGTGTAGCCTATATGCTCTGTTTGCGAAGATTGTGAGGAGTTAATTCTGCAGGCTAATTTAAATTAAAATCATTTTGTTAGATCATAGTTTTTCATTGATGTTTAAATGTAGGCTATTATATGGCTATTTAAGACATATGTCCCACAGCTGTTCTGTATGGCCGGAATTCTCTTATTTTAATGTCCACATTGGCCGTCAAAAAAAAAAGTCTAGCGTAAACTCTGGGCTATAGTAGATAGCCTTTGTGTGCTTATTATCCTTTAAGAGAAATAAACTTCGCCCTTCCAATATTTTTCTTAGAGTAGTTTTTTGTTTATAATTTTCATAAGCAGTCTTGGATAATATTTCTTGCTAGGAGAGCTACTGCTTGTTGAGGCTACTTTGTGGTAAGTTCACGGGTTAAAAGTAATGTATTCAAGAGCTGATTTAGTTAGCTAGCTCATAGTTAACATTTGCAGAAACATAGAAAGATCGAATAGTATGATTTGTCATAGCTGACAAATCGCTATAGCACTGATCTTAAAGATTCCATTGAGCCAATGTCTTGTTGACCACCTTGTCCTTTTTGTTCATGTTCAAATGTTTGACCAATGTATACTCATGAATCCGAGCTTTTGTTTTGAGATGCTCATGAGTGCTTAAATTTGATTTGAGTGGCAAGGACAGGCAAGAAAGAAGTCTATTGTAATTTGGTGTAGCCAGTTGTCACTGCAAGTTCAATATGTCAATTTCATTGTTTAAAATAATATTACCAGTTTGTGTTTGTCTTAATCTATTGGAGGATGTTGTGGTTTCTCTCTGCCCACATGTTATTTCTCAAAACAGAAAGCAAAACCCTCAAAGTATCAAGGTTATTTTAATGTCATAGTACTCTGAAGTGTTTGCCAGTCTCCACAGATGGCCGTGATCTTATTTTTGTCGTGTCTTTATCAGTAAGTGCCTGACGTCAGTAGAAGTTCCCGGCATCAAGAGACTGTGTGGCAATTCACTGGGTGCCGTGAAAGGCATTTTATTGGCACTTTCTGTGTATGTTGGCCAAATTAAGATGTTTTGTGTGTGTGCAAGTGGGCCTGTAGGTCTTTAATGATTTATTGTATTTCTGCACTTCTGTGGTTTTTGCTATATTTTCTGTCACTGAAATAGGGGTTTCCTAAATCATGTTCTGCGCATATGCTGTAGCAACAGGATGGACTTATTACACAAGCTTATTTTACATAGTATCAAACCACAGTCAATTTGCCTGAGATGTATTTGGTTTTGAAGTTTTTTTGCAGACTTGGAGGCATCAGAAAATTGGAATTAATCACTGCTCCATTGTAAATGGGTTGGGATAGTCTTATAGTTGTTTTTAAACGCTTTGTTTGGCCATTGCTCTACTGTCCTTTTTAGTCTTAATGTGCTTATGTAATGTGGCAGATGAAGCAAGGTTTTCTGTAAGTCACTCAAGTGACAGATCAACCGTAAAAATCCATATAAAAAGTCTGTATTATTCAATCAGGCATTGGCGGTACAATAGCATAAACAATGGCTTGTATAGCACTGAATGGGACATCTGTCTTTTGACCCACCTCAACCTGTTTGCATGAGAAAATTAAAACAGGGAAAAGCCTAACATTGTAGTACAAATGTGCTTGTGGAGCCTATTCTATAACAGCAAGCCAAATGACATGCAGTGCTGGTAGCCATGTCCATGTTTAGGGTTATGTAATGGTGGTCTCTATTAGCCTTTGTTTTCAGATCAAAGGTTTGGTTTTCATCCCATATTTGTGATCCTGTTGATGATCAAGACAATGCTTTGTCCTGCGTTTTAGAGAGAGGAATCTAATGTGAAGGGGATGCAACATTTAAAACAGTAGTGAGAGATTCCTTGCGAGAGTAATGTTTGGCTTTGCTAGTACCGTGCTGTGGGTCAATCAGATAGACCTGGTGGTCATTTCTAACCTCAAAACCCAAGTTATAGGTATTTTTACAATGTATGTCCCAAAATGTATTCAAAATGTCTGGAGCCAGTAGATTTCGCTTTAATGTCAGAAAATGTCACTCTTAGGGCTGCCATTTCTTATGTAGTGTCCGCTACCTTGTTGCGCCCTCCCGAAGGAGTGGTAAAATATAGCCTGATCTGACTAATCCCTTGTTAGTTTACTCCAGTCAGCCGAGCAGTTTCCAACGGGCTGTTGGCATCATATGTGCTGCTGCTGCAACTGCGTGATTCCATCGTGTCGGCATTAACCAACATCCCTGTGGCATATTCGTGGCACCTTGTAGAGTCTATGCCCTGAGGAATTCAAACAGGTATGTGGGCAAGGAGTTCTGACTAGTACTGCGTGTTCCTCATAATCTGGTCACAGTTGATATTTTTATAGTGGCTACTTTTAGTAGCCTGCACCTGATGTTGCCCCTTAATACACCTGGACAGTGGACACTAAGGGACTTGTGATGTTGCTGTGTGCACATTCAGGCCCAACCAGGTCTTGGCTTGTCTCTTTGTTCATGCCAATGTAGACTGAGAAATAAATTAAGTAAAGCTCAATGCTTTCTCGTACCGTCTTAAAAGGCTGTAAGCCCTGCATGGTGCTGTTGGACCCCAGACATCCTCTTCACTGGGAGTTTGAGTTACCCATCTCAGGGCAATGGTGTAGTGTACCAGGGTACAAAAGGAATGGAGCCAGGCAATACTTTGTCCCAGTCGCAATAAAGCGTCTGAATATTTAACACCACCTGGAGGACCTGCGGACTGTCCAGCTGATGACATTGAATTTTCTCTGTGTGTGGTCTGTGTAGTTAGTGTACAGGTTAATCATTGGTCCCACATGCACCTTCTTTTAGATCTATCTACTGAGTAGTATAATGCATGCATATATGATTGTCTTATGTATTCCCCGTGTTATAAAAATTTCCCTACTGGAGCAATAAAGGTATTATCTTTGTATGAAGCCCGGGAAATTACCGCAGGCAATTTGCTTGTATTGTTTAACATCAATGACGAGTAGCCGAGAGAAATGTGAAGTTTGAAACTTTGACTGAAATTAAAAAATGTTAAACGTATGAGTGTACTATGATGAAAATGTGTATTTGGCTACCGAAATGCAGTTTCTTACGGAGCTCAGCAGCTTCTGTTCTCAAAATAATCCTATGAAAACTTCATATACAAATACTGAAGGAGTGAATATTAGACACTACATGCCCCCTCTCTGGATACCATAACAATATGTTGCGAATGGGAGGATGACCCACCAAAGGCTCACCTGTTGTCTGTTTTCAAATTGACAAACTCCTTGTCTGCCATTTAAAGAGAGCTGGACAATTGGGGTCTGTAACAAATTAGTAGTGGTCGTTTTTAAAGTTGTTGCGCATACAATGCAGCAAGTGGAACAATATGTTTATACTATTTTATTAGGCATTTTATGTAGTTTGAGTTCCTGCTTTAACCAGGAACATTAAGATGGCTTTTTAGACAATTCCTGTCTCTTTGCTTAAGACGTATTTGTCCATCTCAGACCTAACCTGACTCCAAAATATTTGGTATGTAAAGATTTTGTGATCTTTGTGGCAATTTCTAAATGAGTGAAGTCTCAGATTTATGTTACAGTTCTCAAACTTTTTTCTCTAATGGTTAACTACCACAACATTTTTATTCAGAAGCTCACCTTGTCAGACAGCTCTGTAAGACTCATGGTCATTGCCAGGTAACTAAGTAAACAGTTGGCTACATGTCATCGATGAGTTGACATCTGAGCCTTTACTGTACCTCACCCTGTTTTTTTTTCTCAATGGTTCAGTTGTTTGGCTTTTGGGTCGCCTATCTGTCAGAAAGCAACAATACACAGATGACTTTTAACACTAGCACCACCAAGCCTTTCAAACGAATATTAACAGCCAGCGCCAAAGGCCGTTTTTCGTAAAATAACCGACATTATCAACCAGTTTGTGACGATCAGAATATCCGCATGAATAGGTGTACATAGGCCCAAAGCATGGTTGCTTGATTTCAAAGCCAATGCATAGCTCTAGTCTCCTAGATTACTGGCATATAAGATTTTTCTATAGGTGACATGAATAATTTATCGAAAAACCGAGAGATATTATTAGAAAAAGACGAGGACCAAAACAAATGGGCTATGTGAACAGCGTGTCTTTTCAGGTCTCTCCTGGGGGATCTAGTGGGGCTATTGACTTGATTTCAACATCAATGCATAGCTCTAGTTGTAAAGAATATATTGGTATTTTGTTTTGTGAATAATTATTTAGCGTAATACATTTGTAGAATATTAATCTTCAGTAAAATAAGCTGAGAAAATTCAAAGAGACATAATAGGATGTGTGTGCGATTTAGTTTCTCTTTCTCTCCTAATATAAAAGCAGTAGCGTGTAATATCTTTGTTGAATTGGTAATTGGTGACTAGTAAACAATATCCTTGGTGTTTCGTGAATTATCATTTAGCATAATACATTTGTAGATTTACATTTGATGAATTAGCCTACACAATAAATGTAAACACTGGCATTTTACCCTAAAGTCGAGAATTGTTTCTATTTCCATTGACACCGGCCAGCTACAGTCGGCCACTAGGCCATGGCCGAGTGGCCCAGCTCTCACTTGGTGCCAAGCCCCGGACTTTAGGACTTTGGGCGGGGTTTGTGGGTTGACGCATTACATGCTGCGAAAATGCAGCATGTTGCACTATTTGAATAGCGATGTGTGTAATTTGCTTAGTCTTTAGGCTTATCGTAATGGTTTTCATTCGATCTAACAGATCCCTCATAAAATAAAGAAAATAAAGCAACAGTACTGGGAAGCAAAGACTCACAACGGAAAGAGTTGGAACAACCACAGTTGGTATGATACCATTGACTCAATAGAAAAAGAGAGCGCTGAGACCGAGACGTAGCCTGCAGAACCTATAACAACACAAAATTTCCTCAGAATTCTCCCGTACCCTTCTATTAAAGTAGTTCGTTTTGACAAAATACTTAAACTAAATAATGAATACACTGGCTTACAGTTGCAGTGTCACGAGTGTAGGTGGAGAAGGAGCTGGTCGGAGGAGTTTGAGGAAGAAATTAGTTTTATTACTCAAGTTTAAACGCCTTATTATAAACAAACTGAACATGGCGTTATTGTTTTTTATTTTACTACCAGAAAAACATCGCCTTTTATTTTTCGTAACTGGAAAACCAAATCGCGTTGATAGTTTACTCCTCCCTACCCACCTGAGCCCCTCCGTAAGTCCTTGGTACCAAATGTATAGACGTAACAGGAAAGTCTAGAGCCAACATTAACATAAATCACCGGTGTAGCCCTGGTACCGGTGTAAAACACCAGTGAAAATACAGCATAGATAGAGGGGGTGGGTGAACTTACCCACTAGCTCAACATACCCCACTCTCCCCCACCAAGGAATAACAACCAAGAACGAAACGATTTCGCTGTAGTCTTTCTCCAAGCACTTCTGTGTTCACATTCTGTCTTGACTAATCTGAATTCTGCATGCTTCCTGTTAAGAGATGTTTAGCAACACAGTTCAGTGCCAGTGAAATGTCAGTTTATAATTTTTGGAGCATGTCGCTGCTTTCCAGCCAATTCGGTTCCAGTAATCCCATCCCTTCTGCGAGGCGGGCTTTCCTCCTTGGCTTATTTTGTGAACTCTCATTTTACCTGCATTATTTATGTATAGAGAGAGGTGGAGATGGAGCGGTGGAGATAGAGAGGTAGATATACAGATATACATGCTCGTAAGTTTGCATACCCTGGTAGAAATTGTGAAATTTTGAAAATGACTGATCATGCAAAAAAACCTCTTATTTAAGGATAGTGATCATATGAAGCCATTTATTATCACATTGTTGTTTGGCTCCTTTTTAAATCATAATGATAACAGAAATCACCCAAATGGCCCTGATCAAAAGTTTACATACCCTTGAATGTTTGGCCATGTTACAGACGCATAAGGTTACACATACCGGTGAAAATGGCTTTTTAAGGTGAATTTCCCACACCTGTGGCTTTTTAAATTGCAATTAGTGTCTGTGTATAAATAGTCAATGAGTTTGTTAGCTCTCACGTGGATGCACTGACCAGGCTAGATACTGAGCCATGGGGAGCAGAAAAGAACTGTCAAAATACCTGCCTAACAGGTAGACCAAGAAAGATTTCAACCAAAACTGCCAGAAGAATTGTTCGGGATACAAAGAAAAACCCACAGGTAACCTCAGGAGAAGTACAGGCTGCTCTGGAAAAAGACGGTGTGGTTGTTTCAAGGAGCACAATACGACAATACTTGAACAAAAATGAGTTGCATGGTGAAGTTGCCAGGAAGAAGCCTTTACTGCGCCAATGCCACAAAAAAACCCAGTTACAATATGCCCGACAACACCTTGACACGCCTCACAGATTCTGGCACACTGTAATTTGGAGTGACGAGACCAAAATAGAGCTTTATGGTCACAACTATAAGCGCTATGTTTGGAGAGGGGTCAACAAGGCCTATGGCAAAAAGAATACCATGCCCACTGTCAAGCGTGGTGGTGGCTCACTGATGTTTTGGGGGTGTGTGAGCTCTAAAGGCACAGGGAATCTTGTGAAAATTGATGGCAAGATGAATGCAGCATGTTGTCAGAAAATACTGGCAGACAATTTGCATTTTTCTGCACGAAAGCTGCGCATGGGACGCTCTTGGACTTTCCAGCATGACAATGAACCTAAGCACAAGGCCAAGTTGACCCTCCAGTGGTTACAGCAGTGAAGGTTCTGGAGTGGCCATCACAGTCTCCTGACCTTAATATCATCGAGCCACTCTGGGGAGATCTCAAACATGTGGTTCATGCAAAACGACCAAAGACTTTGCATGACCTGGAGGCATTTTGCCAAGATGAATGGGCAGCTATACCACCTGCAAGAATTCGGGGCCTCATAGAAAACTATTACAAAAGACTGCACGCTGTCATTGATGCTAAAGGGGGCAATACACAGTATTAAGAAGTAAGGGTATGCAGACTTTTGAACAGGGGTCAGTTCATTTTTTTCTTTGTTGCCATGTTTTGTTTTATGATTGAACCATTCTGTTATGACCTACAGTTGAATGTGAATCCCATAAGAAATAAGACACGTTTTGCCTGCTCGCTCATGTTTTCTTTACAAATGGTACATATATTACCAATTCTCCAAGGGTATGCAAACTTTTGAGCACAACTGTGTATATATACAGCTCTGGAAAAAATTAAGAGACCACTGCACCTTTTTCTTTGCTTTCTAAAAAAGTCAAAAAGGAAGGTTTTGAGTGAGGAACAGAAGGGTTAAAATTAAGAGACCACAGCAAATTGACCGCTTCTGTTCCTCACTCAAAACTTTCCTTTTCAACTTTTTTAAGTGCTGGCGGGAGCTTTGTTTCAACAACGCCGGCCTCGTTTGAATTGACCTGTGTAAAATGTCAGGAGTGCAACTGTTTCATATGAAAGTCTGGTAACGTTCATGGAACATAAATTATTTGGTTTCTGGGCAGTGGATGGAGTCATAGAAAATATAGCAATATCGGTTTAGAAACTGACATGGAACTTGTCATTCAACAGTACCCTATGGTCCTCAGTACACTGATATTTCGAGTTTGTCATTTGCCAAACAACAAATTATAGAAAGCAAATTTGGGAAATTGGTAGGCCAGGCTAGGTTCTTGGGCAATTACTGAATTCCAAATGCACAACTATACTTGTTTAGACAATTGGATTTTTATATATAGCCTATCCTTCGTACACAGCCTATTGACCAATAGAATGGCAGAATTACTCTATACAAGCCTTATTTTAGTCACTTAGGCCTACATAAAATTTGGCTAATAGGTGCCACAAAGTTAACTAGCTGTGTTTATCGTTGTTTACCAGCCTTTCCATTTTGTTGTCTGTCGTTGCCCTCTACTGCCCACAATTGGCGTAACATTGAGTGCAATTTGAAATTAATTTTCACACAACATTTTAATGTTGATATTCAAATAGGTCTCATTTTTTATCAACCGACATAGTTTAAGGAACATTTTGATTGCCATACTTGGCATTAGTGTTATAAAGTACAATGTTATAAATATTATTTTTTATATTTTTGATGATTGAATAGTCCAGCATAGCCTAAATATTAATCAAGTGAATACTCATGAGAAATAATTGTCACATTTTCACAAAAATATTAAATCCATAAGCCTAGTAGCCCCCAGTAACACTTTTGTTTAAAATGAAATTGAAATAACATATAACAACATAATAACATTGGTGCGGCGTTGCGATGACTGAATATGACTTAGAAATGCTGCCGGGTACGAAAAGGGGTACAATTGTAGTTACTATGCTTTACACATTGTGATAAACACATTTGTAAAAACCCATGTAATTTGTGGGATATAATATGCACGGTGCATATTATCCCAAACTTTCATGGTGCTTTCAAGACAAGTGGGAACTCTTTGGAAAAAATTCTGGGTCAAATGATGTCGTTGGCTGTCTTCTGGTTGTTCTGAGCTCTAAAATGTTTCCCAAGATTCTTAATCAAATAACTGTTCAAAGCTATTTTTCAGGTAATTTTTTTTAATTTATTTTAGTTCCTAGGTCTCTTGAAATTGAAATCACACCAATATTACCTACATGTTAAAGAAAACATTTTTCAAATGTCAAAATCAGTCACAGTTTTAGATAATGTTGGCACCCCCAATCCCCCAAAATGACTGCTTCATTATTAGACTCCTCAAACATCAATAGGCTACTTAGGTTAGCACTTGTAAGATCCATTCAATTACTACTGCATCCACTCTGCTTCAGTATGGTGTCTTATCACAACCTATTGATTCCTCACCCCAGCTGATGAACCTGGGGCGAGAGTGGTTGTGCACTAGACAGCCATGAAAGGCTCATTTTTAGTGCAGCTTGTTTCCTGGGAAAAAAGGAGTGAGGTTGTCGTCATTTTTTGGAAAATATGTGTAATGTTAGTTACACTGGCAGCCAGCCACAACAGTGTGCTTGTTCCAGCATGCTTGTAAGAAGGCTACCAGTCACACCACTGGTGAAAGACTACAGTTGCTAAGTCTTTTTGAGCAAACGTTTTCTTGAGCTAGCAAACTCACGGTTTGCAAACAAAAAGCTGTAGGAGCACATGTTAACACACACAAGGCCACATTTAAACAAGATCAGTCACTTTAATCTGATTCATAGAAATATTTGCCAGTTTGATTTATGAAAATCATGAGTCTCATAGTTCATGACATTTAGCTGGCCTTTTAGCAATAACATTATTGAAATGGATTAGTATGGTGCCATTCTATCAATAGTAGTAGGCTACTCAACGCGCATAACATAATGAGTGGGAGACTCCGCTCAGTGGTTGGAAGGTATTTCTCTGCACTTTGGCCAATGGCCTGCATCGAAGGGTTGGAAGTGTTATGCTGAACTGGTTGCATAACACCAGGATCAGCTTTCAAACACTGATCCCATAGTCAGACAGTCAGGGCATCATGTGATCTGGGAGAGCTTATTGAGAATAGTGTAAATATTTGGTCCCCACTGAGTGAGTTCATGACCTGCAAAGTCGGTCTGTCAGCTTTGATACAGAGGGACAGTCCGACAGAAGGACTTCAGGCTGAATCCATGGATGTGTCTGCATGCATTCACATTATGCAGAACCTGCAGTCACTGAGCAAAATTATTTGGTTGCAAAGCTAACTTCCATCCAGGCTTTATTACAGTATGTGTACATAACATGTAGCCTACATTGAGGTGGATAACCTTTGCTGCTGCTGTTAACTTTTAACACTGACTTATTTCTACAAATATTGGAAAATGTGCAACTCTATATGGGCAAGTAGTAAATTATATAAAACATAGTAAATTACATTACCTGATGCATTTTCCTGATTTACACATGGCCCCAAATAACATTGTTACTGGAACTCAATAGCAGATCAATTACAGTTATGTGTCAGATTTCGATGGGCTTTCAAATGGATGTCTTTGTTCTGCACACTTATTTTGATCTACCCAGCTTTCTCAAAAGGGTTGAAGGAGAATTTCACTTTTTTTTTTTTTTGTACTTGATGTTAGGTTGTTCCTGATCCTACAGTAAATATATCTATTGGCCAAAAGAAACAGCAATTCAGTGTTCATTTTTCTTTAAACAACTATTACTATCATCAGCCAGTCATTGCCACTGCTCGCAAAAAAAATATATTAGCAATCAGAGCATGTTTGCATGTTTATTGCTGAACTGCGTAAGCTGGGCGGGCCAAGAAGAGCGAATGTCTCTTACTGAGTGACTGACTACCCCTTGTTAAACTGCATAGTGTTTAGAGACGCGGACTGCCATGTGGGCGATTGGTATTCGATCCTTGTCATGGACAGAACAAAGTATGCATTAGGATTTGTTCAGGATAGACAAAAACATCAGTAGCCATGTAATAGTAAGCCTAAAATAAAACTGTTTATGGTTATATTTAGACTATTTCTGGTGGATTTTTCAAGTACGCATCCGTGCATGCTTTGTGGGGTAATATAGAACACAACCCCTTGCACAGTAAAAGAGGGGTTTCCACAATTGTCTTTTCACTTGACGAAAAAGTCAGTTATCGTCACCTGTATTGATAGTTGTTGTATCAGTGTCATTCACAAATGAAAGCAAAACTAACGTGCCATGAAATGAAATGGCTTTGGCAGTGTAAAGTTCATTTTCAGTCTCGCTAGCAATTGCTCAATGACTATTCCAAGTAGTATGTAGATATTAGTAGGCCTATTGCTGGCTAATAAAAGCCATACATTTCATAGATGTTATTTGTGGTGAAGGTAAACTTAAGATGCATTAGTCAGTTTAACACAATGATTAATGGTGTCTAGCTAAATATTCAAACTTGGCGAGATGTTAATGCATGACAAAATAATCTAATGTTGAGACCCAATTTTCTGATAGTAGTATGTCCCAATCGGTCCCAATACTGGCATACTAGCTAACTATATACAAAACAGTACGTACATCACCATCATCTGCGAAGTACGTACTTGCAATACGTGGTATGTAGTATGCGATTTGAGATTCAGCCAATGCTTTCAATTTCCTCGTAGTTCACATAGCGTAGTGGTTAGCTATTAAACTGTTATTGTATAGACGACCATCTACAGTAATATTTGTACACAAGTACACTAAGTTCCATTAATAAACATTCTGTTGCCCACGTTATTTCAGCAAAAATGTAATGGCTGAGGTAAAAGTTCCATTCCCACTGTTTAAATAGCGTAATCGTTAAAGACAATCTGCCGCATAGAAAACCACGGATCAGAACCAGCCAGGGACGACAACGTTCAACACTTCTAATCACGGGCTGGCTGAACTAGGCTTGCCTGGTTCCTTTTCTGGTTTTTTAATGGTAGGCAAGTTTAAGTAACATCAAACCAAATGGTAAGTTATTTAGAGTGGGCATCAGGTTGTGGGGGAAAAAAGTGAAATTTTCCTTTAAGCCCAGAACTCCGTCTCAGTCTCTCGAATGCATTGTCTTCGTTTTGTGATGTCTACAATCTCTATGCTTCAATACATCTGGAACAGAAGGATAGGTTCCATGCATGGTTTCATACGTGGGCAATCTTTGTGGGCATGGTCTGGAAATATTTCTGGTATCTCAGATGATTCTGGCAGTTCTCACAAAACTTAATTAGGAGGTTTGTTTAATGACCTATAATGACCAAAGCAAAATTTTTATGGTGCAATTTATAAATCAAAGCTACTACTAACAAATAATATATTTTAAGGTAAGAATTATAAATTAAAATAACAATTATATGTTAACATAGCAAAACTTGAGGTAATCCTCGGAAATAAGAGTGAGCGAAATCTGCCCAAATGAAGGCAATGTTATGCAGTCATAAGTAGATTGAAGATCATTCCTGGTTTATCATATCTCGTATGACTGGCCTCATTTAAATTTTTTATTTTGCTTACCTTAAATGAAATGCAGCATGTTTGTCGGTAGGTCGTCTGAAAAGTTCACCTACATAGCTAAAATGTATCATGTTACGTTACATTAGTGGAGAATCACATGGTAGCCTATTTTTGTAGAGAACTGATCTTTGTATTTGTGCCTCTGAAGGACAGACACCTGGCCATTTCATGGTATGTTATTTTCCCCCTGGCTCAGAACTCTCCTTTTCTTCCTATAATGGCTGGTGTTGCAAACTGTCCACTTTTTAATAGCACACCTTCCATCTAGTATGTTTAGCCTATATTTAATGTTAGTGTTTGTGTCATGAAAAGGCCTCTCTCAGGCTCTGCCCTTGTCCTTGTCCCTCTGTAGAGGACGGCAGTACATGTCAACATGAAGTGGAGTGGCTTCTGTGCACCAAGGGAAGATCCCACACAACCAAGCCCCTTCTCCCAGCCAATCATTCCATGGGAGCTCACTGCTTCTTTTAGTCAGCAGCCAATAAGACGACAGACCGACGGAGCATATGTAAATGAGACAGCTAGAATGACAGGTTGTTGCAGACCCTAGCTTGGCAACTTCCCCCTCTGTCTGGCCAGGGGCCTAGTGAGCGCTAGGACAGAGCAGGCAGACGGCAATGATGCAAGCCCTGGCGGTGTGTGCTTGTTGTGGACTCTGACATGTCTCCTGTTGACTCCCCATTGTGGCGCAGCAGGGTGAGTTCGGAGCGGAGGAAGGAGAAGTCCCGGGATGCAGCGCGATGCCGGAGAGGAAAGGAGTCTGAGGTGTTCTATGAGCTGGCCCAGGAGCTCCCACTGCCCCACAGCATCACCTCCAACCTGGACAAGGCCTCCATCATGAGACTGGCCATCAGCTACCTGCGCATGAGGAATCTGCTGAGCACAGGTGCGTTCCCCTGGGTGGGCAGGAAGGTTTCTGTTAAAATGGAACTGGAAGCTTTTGGCCGATAACTTCTTTTGAAAGCTGAGTAAATAAAATTGTGGCCAGACGAGCAGCTTAACATACACACTGATTTGACAGTTCAGCACAGTTCTCACTTTTTGGGCAGTCTTGCATTCATCTGCCTGCTTCTGAGTATGTCTATAGTGAAAAGCATATAGGGAAAACAGACATTTTGTTATTGTAGTGAACATAGATGAAGGTTGGTGCGGCGTAACGCGCCTCTGTCTTCACAGATTGTGTTGAACCTACGGCAGAATTCATTAAGGACATTAGGTCAAACTAACAGGAGTCACTCAACAACAATTATTCACTCAAGTCAGTAGATAATTTGCAAACTACCAGCCCATTTTAATTTTTAATGAAACCTGTCAGAGAAGGAAAGAAAAATAGAAAGACAATGATGTTAATACAGGAAGGGGGATAAGGCACATGAAGAGCAAGCATCCATGCAGAAGAGGGATAACAACATTGTCCTACTTTACTCCAACTTCAAAGGGCCAAATTACCACAATTGTTGGGATAAATTACCACAATTAAAATGTGATTTTTTTTTTATTCTGAGCACGCTGGGTGGATTACACTGGCAACAGATATCATTCCTCACATATACCATGTATTAAATTGCTTTTGTGTGTTTCTGTTTACTGCTTGACAAGCAAGTCTTGCTGGTAACAAAATATCCTGCTTTTCTCATGTCATGTGTCTCCCTAGGAACATAAACAGGTGGAACAGTCAGATGCGCCTTTATTTCTGGGGGAAATATGACACATTTGTAGCCACCGGGAGTCAAAATTGGAATGGAATTCAATGAAAGTCAATGGCTCAGGGTGGAAAGAAACACATGAAAGCACCATTTTAACTATATTTTGGGAAGGTCTGTGGTTGAAATGTGACTCTGCCGTCTCTTTCCATTCTCTGCCATGCTGTCCCTTCTGCTACCTTCCCTCTGTCATAACGCCTGTCTTCCTTCTGTCTACAGATGACGGGGCGGTCGAGAAGGAGGAGCAGGAGGAGAGTGAGCTGGACTCCCAGTTCAATGGCTCCTATCTGAAGGCTCTGGAGGGCTTCGTCATGGTGCTGTCTGAGGACGGGGACATGATCTATCTCTCTGAGAACGTCAATAAGTGCTTGGGTCTGGCACAGGTGGGTCCGCCGCTCAGGACTGGCCAGGGTGGCCTGCTGAAGAATGCACTTCTGTATGCTGTTCCCGTGGCTTGGACACATTGTTTATTAAACCTCCTTTCTCTGTGTCCGTGCGTAGTTTGACCTGACTGGACTTAGTGTGTTTGAATACGCACACCCCTGTGACCACGAGGAGCTGAGAGAGATGCTGGTTTACAGAACAGGTGAGACACCCACATGACCATTCTAAAGAGTATACCCTGCTACTCACAGCACTCAGGAATGGTAGTGGAACAAGTTGATGAGGAGCTGATTTCAGCTGCACAGAGCGAACGTCAGACCTAGTTATTCACACTGGAGCCCTGAGGTCAGGGTGATTTGAGTAGGCTGTCTGTTCCAACCACTTTCACTCTTGCTTCACTGGCACACTGCTGCTAAATCTCACAGACACTAAATGTTTTATTTTTTAACTTCAGTCGTACCTCGTCTCACTCCTTACCTTGTCTGTCGACACAGGGACGTCTAAAAAGTCCAAGGAACCTAACACCGACCGAAGCTTCTTCCTGCGGATGAAGTGTACCCTCACCAGCCGGGGGCGCACTGTCAATGTCAAGTCGGCCACCTGGAAGGTTCTCCACTGCTCAGGCCATGTGCGGGTGCATGAGGCCCCAGCTGAGCAGAGCTCCTGTGGGCACAAGGAGGTTCCTGTCCCCTACCTGGTGCTGGTCTGTGATCCCATCCCACACCCCTCCAACATCGAGGCGCCGCTGGACACCAAGACCTTCCTCAGCCGCCACACTCTGAACATGAAGTTCACATACTGTGATGAGAGGTGGGACCGAGACCCAGCACTCAACTGACTGCTGCACTGGCATGAATATTGAATATAGGTTCACAATGTTTTGTAACGAGGACCACTGTTGGAAAAATGTAAAACAATTTGATATAATAAGAATAATGGGTCCTCCTGAAAGTGGCACCACAGAGCCACCTGGTGTCCAATCTGTTGTATGGCCCTCTGGGAACTGCTAGAATGACCGCTTCTGTGTTGTCCAGGATCACTGAGCTGATGGGCTATAATCCAGAGGACCTGTTAAACCGCTCGGTGTATGAGTACTACCACGCCCTGGACTCAGACCACCTCACCAAGACTCATCACAACTGTAAGCATCCCCACTAAAACATGACAAAACAAAGGTATTCCACTTCAAGCAGAATAATTATTCCCAGTCTATGTGCAGTGCTTGACCATAGGGGTCAGTAGATTATACAATGTTGAAGTAGCCTACTAGGTAGCTACTGGCCATCTCTTTCATGTTCCTTTTTTCAGCGGCCGTTTCTTTCTTTGTCTTCAGTGTTTACGAAAGGTCAGGTGAGCACAGGCCAGTACCGCATGTTGGCTAAGAGAGGAGGCTTTGTGTGGCTGGAGACTCAGGCCACTGTCATCTACAACAACAAGAACTCCCAGCCCCAGTGTGTTGTGTGTGTCAATTATGTGCTCAGGTATGGTTCAGGAATGCAGTGGGTTTCAGAAAACCTACTCATGATCATATCGGTGAAAGCCGGGGGACTGGAGAAAGACATGCTATGGTAACTCTTCTTGATTCCCGCCCGCTGCAGTGGCATTCAGGAGGAGAAGCTGGTCTTGTCTCTGGAGCAGACTGAGGATATGAGGCCTGTGAAGAAGGAGCAGATCGAGGAGGAAGAGATGGAGGAGAGCTCTGAGGCAGACATGTCCCCTGTGCCCCTAAAAGAGGAGCTGAGCCCAGAGCTGGATGTTATCAAGCTGTTCACCCAGGCCGTGGAGAATGAGCCTGTGACCAGCCTGTACGACAGACTGAAGGCAGAACCAGAGGCCCTCACTGTTCTGGCCCCTGCTGCAGGAGACACCATCATCTCTCTGGACTTCAGCAGCCCTGGTCAGTAACTTGGGCTGTGAACCAATGAAATGTTTTTTTCAAAATGTATATAAGAGTGCACACTTAGAAGTTATCACAAAACATTATTTGCTGTCTTAATGCCTAGTCGGCCTCTGATCTAGTCACTGACGACTTTTTGTACAACACCCAGCATTGTAACATCATCTAAACCTCTACATTGGAAGGATTGTCACACTGAAATATGTAGTGAACAGGAGTGTCGGTTGGGAGAGTGTCTGAACCCAAACTCTTCCCTGTCCTTGCAGACTCTGATGTCCTCCTGAAGGAGGTGCCTCTCTACAACGATGTGATGCTGCCCTCTACTAGTGACAAGCTGGCACTGCCTCTCTCTCTGCTCCCCCCCAGTGAGCAGCCCCTGGCCCCCCTCTGCTCAGTGGACACCAAGGCTTGTCCAAACTCCTCCAGCAACCCAGTCAGCCACACCTCCTCTGAGGTGAGCAGGGATACCATGTACTAACAGACGTCTGGGAAATCACTGGACAGCTGCTTTGTTAAAAGTCCTTACGTTTCTATGAGTCTGAGTAATGTAATGTCCTCCACAGCCTGATGGCCCACTGGACTTCTGTTTCCCAATGGACTCTGACATCAACTCAGCTTTCAAACTGGACCTAGTTGCGAGACTGTTTGCCATTGACACGGAGCCCAAGACTCCTTTCTCCTCACAGGTGTGTACCTGTCAACGTTAAGATGTTCTACGTAATGCATCTAGGTGTGGGTGCATTGTTTTTGATCCTCTTGTAAGTGGGATTAAGTTAAACATTTTGTGGGCAGTGATGTAGTTGACTAAGACCTAATTCATGGAGATGCGTTGTGATTTTCTCTGTAGGCCATGGAGGACCTAGACCTGGAGATGTTGGCTCCATACATCCCCATGGATGACGACTTCCAGCTGCGCACCCTGTCTCCAGAGGAGCCCCTGACGTGTGGCCCAGCCCAGCCCCCAGACAGCTCCCCCCTCTGCTCTCCTCTGCACCTGACCCAGGAGGTCCACAACTACCCCGGCTCCCCCTTCAGCGCCCCAGGCAGCCAGACGACTTCCGCAGCTCCAGCAGCCTTAGAGCCAGGTGACAGCCATCGCTCTGCCCCCTTACTCACCAAAACGTAAGTCAAACCATGGGCCCTCCTTCTGACGTACCCCCTCCTCAAGACCTGAGCATATCACTTTCTGTTTGTGCTGACATCAGTGTGTGTTTCTCCTCCAGGGCGCCTCAAGAGATCTCCCTCAGCACATTGGTCACCCAGAATGCACAGCGCAAGAGGAAGTTGTCTCTGTCCCAAGCTTTTGGAATAGTATGTTTTTATAACCATTTAAATATATTTTTTCATATACATTTTTACAAAGAAAACAGATTCTCTTTGACAACATTTGGCACACTGGAGCTAATTTGAATGTGTTCTGTTCCCCAGGGGGCACCACTCCAGGACCCTCCTGACTTGGGTAAGAAGCAGAAGGTGTGTGACCGTGGAAGCTCTGAGGGAACCTCCAACCGGACCATACTGCTCCTGCCTACAGGTAGTTAGTCCTGGAAGACACAACAGCCAAGGCCTGGCATTCTGTTTCTGTAGCTTTTCCACATCATTTACATGAAGCCGCTACACTAATGATCTATATTTTCTTGTTTCTCTTAGACCTGGCAAGCCGTCTTCTTGGCATCTCCTCAGAGGGCAGCGGCTCGCCCTTCACCCTTCCCCAACTGACCCGGTACGACTGTGAGGTCAACGCCCCCGTGGCGGGTCGCCAGCACCTGTTGCAGGGCGAGGAGCTTTTGCGTGCCCTGGACCAAGTCAACTAAGTCAGCACTTAGCCTGCCCCCTGCTGGACCAGACCAGACACTACACTTCTCCGTCACGCCGTCCCTAACCGCTGTCCCTTTATTTATGTCTGTACAATATCTATACATTTGGTCTTATAGTTTGGCTGCCATCTGCATCCACCAAGTGATCTCTGCAGCATTCCACCTTGATGAACCTAGCATCTTTACTGAGTTGGTGTAGGGGAGGTGGTATTGTTTGCAGGTAAAGGCACCAAATTGGTTCTTGGGAGTCTTTCAGACAGACATGTATGGTGCCTCCGTGGATGACTATGTTGTATCGGGTCTCCATGGGAAACGGCAGCGCTACTGCCAGCAGTGTATTTTAAGCTTCAGTCGCACAATTTATATTTTCATAAAAAGAAAAAGATTACCAGCAATATATATATAAATATATATATATATATATATTAAAGTAACTGCCCATGGAAAATATTATCATTTTTAGAAGTCCATCTTTTGTTAACACATTCCCAAACTATGTTGCTGACTTGTCCTATACTCATATTGATGGACAAAGCATAAATTTGAGGGAAGAAAACACCACCCCAAACTTGTATCTCAAACAGATCTTTTAAATGACCTGGACAACCAGTGGTCTAGAAAAGGATATGGTGGTTAATTCGCGGTCTACTCGCATGAATATGACTTTAATGCTTAATGACCGGTATGTGCCCACACCATTCCTACAAAGAAATGCTGCTTTTTAATACATAACACATTTGAAAAGATAACTACTTTGGTCATGTTGTAGGTTTTTATAGGTCATATTTCATAGACATCTGGAAACACTGGGCAGTTACTTTAAGCCTTTTTAAAAGATTTCCAACCATTTTATTTTATTTTCCTCTGTTTTCGTATGTGGTAAATAATAGTCTTTGGTCCAGAAGATTGAGTTAAATGTTTAAATCTAAAGTATTTTTGATGTTATGTCCCCATTACTGGTTACCAGTATTTTAGGCCTATGCATTTAATGTGTAGTCATTTAGTACCAGTCACTTTATTACATTGTGTGTTTGTTGCTGTGCATAGACCAGGGGAACTTTCAGAGATTACTTTGAAGCCTTGTCATAAGTAGTAAATACTTAAATTAAATATATGTTAGAGGTATCTAAATCCAATGTTTGCTTTGAATCATGGAGAAATGGCTTAATTTGATCAATTGGTCAATATTTTGTTGACAGATTCAGATGGTTCATTTAGATTAATGTGGCGTGTACTTTAGCACCATCATATTTTATCTATATAATTATCATGTCATTAGTCAAATGTGTAGCTCTTACATACCTGTTTTTTCAGTTTTGTCTTTTTTGCATTGGTCCAGATACTGCAGTGTTGGGTCTCATTCATGCTTCCTGTTGCTGTCTTAACATAAAATTGCTCCATAAAGTGTTTCGCCATGGTTTCTTTTTTTCTTAATTATCCTAACTCTTTCATGTGATTGTGGAATACATTGTATTAGACAAACAGTTTATATTTTACTAGTAATTGAATTAAAACTGCATGATAACAGATTAATCCACTGATCAAATTCCATAGATACTGGGCCTGACGGTTACCCTTTCAGCTATGAAGAGTTTCACTATCTACCCAAGTTTAGCCATTGTCTCATTGCCTAATTTTCTTTGTTAAGCCTTCTGGTGTGGCTGCTGTTGCCTTTGAGGCAGGATCATCCAGTACACCTGAAAAGGAGGCTACTTCGTAAGAGTTTGTTTTTCAAAAAAAAAATTTGTTAATTTAGTGTTAGACCAGCAGTACACACAAGCACTGCATAGCGGTGTAAACACACCTCAAAGTAAATAAAAAGTATCCTACATAGTAACTGCATGTGATTGCCTTAGACCAGTTAGTGTTACATTTTACCTCCATTGGATTTCTAGTATACAGATTTCATTGAACATTAACAATCAGACGTACACAATACAGTACTTAAAAGGGGCTTAAGAAGTTTTCTACCAGCTGTTGTACTCCCTGTTGTACTCCCTGTTCACGCATGACTGTGTGACCACACAGCTCCAACGCCATCCTTAAATTCGCAGACGACGACACCATCCTGGGTCTCGTCTCCAACAACGATGAGACCGCTTACAGACAGGAGGTACCAAACCTGGCTACATGATGCCAGGACAACAACCTCTTTAGTCTGCGAGACTAAAGAGATCGTGGACTTCAGGAAGCGGCGGGGGGGGGGGGGTCATACCCCCATACACATCGATGGAGCTGAAGTGGAGAGAGTCACCGACTTCATGTTTCTTGGGGGGTTCATCAAAGATGACCTCACTTGGTCCAGGCAAGGGAACTTGGCGGTGAAAACTACCCCAAAATGACTGTACTTCCTGAGGAGACAAGAAATTTGGCATGTCTGTGAAAACTCACCAACTTCTACAGGTGCACCATTGAGAGCATCCTCTCAGGCTGCATTACTGCCTGGTACAGCAGCTGCTCCGCTGTGGATCGCAAGTCCCTCCGGAGGGTGGTGAAGTCTGCAGAGCATATCATCGGTTGCCATCTCCCCTCCTTGCAAGGCATCTACCATACACGATGCCTTAGGAAAGCAACAGAACATAAAGACTACAGCCACCCAGGCTATGGCCTCTTCACACTGCTGCCGACTGGTAGACACTACAGGAGCATCAGGGCACACACTTCCAGACTCACAAACAGTTTTTTCTCTAAGGCCATAAGGCTCCTCAACCAGCAACACTGATCCATGATCATACCGATCACATGAACATTCCAAATGTTCTGATGTCTTTCCATGTACATTCAATGTACATAAGAATATTATTTTGTATGTACCATACATAGGCATATTACACTCATATTGTATCTATAACAGTCAATACTTCCACCCATATTGTTCATATTCCACATTCTACTTTTTTTTAAATTTTGCTGCTAGTTTACATTATGTATATTATTGCTATATTTTTGCTTTATATATTTCTTTATTCTTAGTACGTAGATGTTGTGTGCCATGTCACAAGACTTTCATTGTGCAGGATGACGCTGTTACTCGGTGCATTTGATAAATAAACTTTTGAACTTTGTTGGAGCTGCTGAAACGATGGGAGTTTCCTTGAAAATACATGTTAAAATTGGGGTTGTAACCAAAGATAAGCGCCGGGCATACAGGAATGGTCTATAAGAATTCCTAATACAACATGCCCCAATAGTAGAACAGTACCAAAACATGGATTTCATTTCCTATTACAGAAATACGTTTTACAAGAGGTTGGGGATGAATATGTCACCTTAGCTAAGTGCCACTGTATCTCCAGTGTAACCATTGGGGGCAAAACATTTTAATTTTCTACTAAAACACTGTTGGCATACATTTTTTGAAAAGGACGACCAGAAGTGATCTTTCATTATAACGAAACTTACTGACCAGATGTATTTTTTTTACTGGTGTTTAGGCTACTCAAGATGAAACGGAGTATTTGATTAGGACAGACCAACATGTTAACAACACAGAAATCCAACTCCTATACAACTTAATATATGTATATGTATTTATTATACTTGTACAGTTCACAAGTTGTTTTTAATAAATTGTCTTACAATGCATTGTTCCACAGATCGACAGAGTGGCCTATACCCTATATTTCCCATTATGACGTTTGCATGCATAGACAAACTTCATTTTGAAGTAAATTCAGTTGTTGATCCCTGCGTCGATATAATCTGTGCTAAATCCCAAATGGACCCTATTTCCACCTTGCCATCAATTTGCACCTTATCGTGCGCTTCTGTCATGGTAGAGTCCCAAAGCTGAGGGAGAGAAAATTATCACAGAACAAGCTAATTAGACCCTCCGGTCATCCCTTCCACCGTGTGCTACGCTGCAACCAGCATTGCCAGGTGAGGCGGTTTCCCACACATTTGGGCTATTTTTAAGGACAGTGTGCGGGCAAGAATGGGTTACGCGGGTTGATTTACAGATTGGGTTGTATAGATTATTAGCTTTTGGGCGTTTTTTTTGTGGAGTCCGCTGGTGATTGAGTTGTATACTGTCAATAAAATCTGGCAACCCTGGCTGCAACTGCTATAAACGAAGTGGAATCCCTAAGGTATGAAGTTGTTCATCAGTTTGTGCATTTTCACACAAAATAATGGATAATGCCTCTTTCAACAAATGCTTTTTCATTGCAACCCTGTAGGGATTTATACAGACTTAAGACCAGTGACGCCGACAGGGCGCAGTCATTGATGAAGGGATTCATGTTTTTTACTCCTTGCTGCTTTTTTTATACAGCATTATGATTAAACCTTTTTCTGTAAAAATGGTTTGTTCTACCAACAGCCAATCAGAGTGATACCCTAACACCAACAGCCAACATAACTTTGTTAAAGCTGCACTATGTAGGATTTATTCAGTAAAAAAGTGCCCGTGGAATGTCATTCTATAATTTCTGGAGCACCCCGCTACTTCCCAGCCAATCGCCTTCTGCGAGACAGGCTTTCCTCCTTGGCTTATTTTGTGAACGCTTACTTGGATGATACTACCTATAGCATGAGTATGCCGTAAGGAGCGAAGTTTGCTTACCGTAAGAAACTATAATGGCAGCTAGAGACCAGGACGACAGTCAGTTCCTCTCTTGTCTACTACAGCATACACTACGAAAACGGAAAAGCGAAAGAAGACTTAGACCAACTCTCTGTAGCTAGCTACCAGGAACCCTAAGCTAAGGTTAGCAAGGCTAAGAAGTACGTTGTCGAACTTTTTCGGTACAGGTAATTCCATTTTTCATATTTTTATTCGGAATGTGATTCTCTATCGGGCATTGGTGCGGAACCGCTTTCTGACGGGTGAGTAATTGCAAAATGCTGTAATTGTTTTTTTTTGCTGAAACAAATCCTACATAGTGCAGCTTAAAAAATGTTCAAATTTAACAAATACATTTGTCTAACTACAGTATTGTAGCTATCTGGCTAAAACTGCCACCATGCAACCGAAACTAGGAGCACAGAAATGGAAGGACAAATCTAAAAGAGAATGTCTAAATATGTGTAGCATATGTGTAATGGCTGATTGGGACTGAGTAGGTTATGAATTGAAAAGATGTGACATAATTAATTACCTGTGTTGAAAACAAAGGGATTTGAATGTGGCCTAGTTATGAATTAAAACATTAAACAATAAAACGTTTCTGACCTGTTTTTTGGACAGTAATATAATTACTATTAATTAATTGTTTGGCCCGTGGTTTGGGTCCTAAACGTTAAATTTTGACCCGGGCCCTGTCATTCCTGTCGGCGTCTCTTCCTAAGACACCAGGTGGGTCCAATATATGACGAGGTAGAACCAAAAACCAGCCGGCTCCGGCCCTCGCATGGTAAGATTTGAATACCCCTGATGTATGGGATAGAATTAGGCAAGCGTCATTTATCCTTCTCTATGGAAGACCTTAAACGTGATCACCACGGGAAAACAGACTTTTTTATCCACTGGAGCCCTCTATCATTCTCTATACGTTGCAGATTCAGTCTTGTAGCAATTTTAAACATAGTCAGAAAATATAGTAGAGTATAAAGCGTCGTGTCGCTCAAAGTGATTGTAAAATATAAATTCCCTTGCAAAAATATCAGGTGCAGAAAAACGTCATTGGGTCTAATAGTGGTAGAACGTACTAGTGAAGTTGTTCTTCACAAATATGTAAACGTGCTACTTTTATATACTTGTGTAATTGTAGTAATGGCAGTTTCAGCTACTTAAGCTCGAATATAGCTTTTCCCTTGACATTTCAAGAAAAAATAATAACGACGATTTTTTTGTGATTATTCAGTTGACTTGTGATGCTTGTGATCCTACCGGATCCTACAGAGGTCTCATTTGTCGAATCTGCTTTGAACGCGTTTCCAGAAGAATAGAGTAAATGTGTTTGACATTTCGACACTGTTGATGACGTACAACCCATATATATACCTCTCTGTGCGTTCTATGTCACCTCTCGGTGTTACAGGCGTCTGAGCAAGGGAAACATAACACAATCGCGTCTTGTGCGGTCCTGTGTTGTGGTTGTTGATGAAGCTAACAGTATTTGCAATGTTTTGGTACTAATTTTCCGTGAGTTATTTAACCAAGGAACAAACATACACGCGTTGCAGAAAATAGTGAGATAATGGACTACTGCAAAGACCATCTAAAAGCTGACTGTGAACAGCTGCTGAGTTGCTTTCAACAGTCAAAATCGGTGCGATACGAGCAGTTTCTTACGATATGGAAAGACATGAAGTTCCAAAGTATTTTCTAGTAAGAGAACACATTCATGCCAAAATGTTTGTAAAATATTAATGATCATCTTTAATTGTATTACTTTAGCGTAGTGGGTTACCAATCCTGTGTGTTTCATTATGTGTTTTAATGTTTTTCCATAACTTGTTTCGTAACAGTGGAAACATGGAATGCCATCTAAAGAGGCTGTTCAGCCGTGAAGTTCTGGCTACTGCCTACACATACATTCTGCCTCCATATACTTTTCAAATTAGAGTTGGAGCTTTGTACCTGCTCTATGGCCTATACCACTGCCAACAGTGTACACCAAGAGAAAAGGTTAGATACTCGGGTTTCACCACCCACTGAAGTAAATATTGGGCAACAAATTAATATAGTAACACAACATTTGTTGATTATTTATATACAACTGCATTCGTGTTATTTCATTATATATTATGTATTATTTTGTTTGTTTGTTTTTCTCCTGTTTACAGATAAGGCTAGCCCTGAAGGACTGGGAGGAAGTGATGAAGTTCAAGCAGGATGCTGTTAGTGCCAAGCACTTTGATGTAGTCTACATACTGAAACAGCTCGTCTCACAAAAAGCCTTCTACTTTACTGCTATGCCCATGCCAGTAAGTTATTTTCAGGTCTTAAGCTTGCTGGCCATGTCAAATGTAAAAGTTAAAATATAATCGGTTGTGGACCAACTAAGTAAACAAATGGTACTGTAGATCTGCCACAAATCGGTGGTTTGTGTGAGATAATAAGCAAAATTATTCCTGTGCCTTTGACAAATCCAGATTTTGCGGATGTTAGCATCTTTCAAGTTTCGGAAGGAGCGGGGTCCTTAGACTCGTTTCTTTTCATGTACGTGAATATAGTATCATCCGTATTTCAATGATTACAGTGATTTGTATAGGGCAAGTATTTTAACATATGTCTTAGAACACTGTTGTCTAACAAGAATGCTGTGAGAATATTATGGACATTCATTTGAATCTGTCTAAAACATACTCTCATTCTCCTTGAATAGCTGGTTTTCAATGTTAAGAAGAGCAACAGGAACTCAAGAATGGTGTGTGAGGATTTTGTTGAGACGACGGCACGGCCACAAGAGCTTGTCAGCACAGACATTCTAGAGGTAACCTAGAAGAATAATCATGTAGTCCTTCTCAATTGTACACACACACTATCAGGAGTTTGTAATGGCAGGCAAGAGCCTGAAGGTACTTTAATCTCACATTAAAGACCTATGTATGTGTGGTTTAAGAGAAAATATTAGTGTCACTGCAGTAAAACATGACTGTTTACCAAAGGATGTGGTTGTATATGTTTTTATGTATGAACACAGGAGCTGGCAAACATACATGAGCACTATGAGCAGGTAAAGGTATCAATTTCAGCCACACCAGGCCAGCCAGACCCATGCATCAATCTGACCCACAAGAACCTGGTGCCACGGCTACACAACACTGTAATGGGATTCTACAGGTGGCAGAAGGATCAGGTTAGAAAGTGTGCGTGCGTGTGTGTGCGCGGAGAGCGAGAGAAGGATAACGCACATTATTCCTTTATTACTAAGTTTGGTTGCTTTGTTTAATGTTTAGAGGTCAGCAGAGAAAGGAGAGGGGGAATATGGAGATGGTGCCGAGGGAACTTCAAATAGACAAGAGGTGAGTTTATAAATAAATAATTATTCTCAGATTTTGTTTAAATAAGGCAGACTATTATGCTGTGGTGTCGAAAGAGCTTTTCTCTGCTCTCGTCTCTTAATGTGGGGCCAGATGGTGGCACTGTTGTAAATATTCTATTTGATTATCTTTCTAGAGTTCCCAGCGAGCTCAGCTTCTTGCATCCATCAAATCTAAATCATATGGACAGATAGTGGAGGTATGTGAAGGGTGTTATGACCTGAAGGGTGTTATGTAATTTCTGTTATAACCTGAAGGGTGTTTTCCTATTGGGGTTTTAGTCTATTTTGTCTAGTGAAAGGAGTGTGTTTAAACTTCTTCCAATAGGCTTCCAAGGCCCGGCGTCACCGACAGGTGGAGAGGGATGAGACAATGCCATCTGAGATGACCTCGCCCAATAAGAGGAGAGTCAAGTCGCTCAAACAAAGGACAAGTCATCTGACCCAAGGCAAGTTCCTGTGTACCCTCCTGCTAGTTGGCCTGTTCTCCATGACTGTTCCTCAGATCACCTTAACATGGTCCAGATCAACAAAAAAAATCAGTGTGTCTTACCAGCAGTATGTGTCTTACCAGCAGTATGTGTCTTACCAGCAGTATGTGTCTTACCAGCAGTATGTGTGCCTAACAGGTGCTGCAAAGCAGGAGGCCACCACACCTTGGTGCATGAGTCAACGTGAATCTCAAGGTATGTAATGGCCCTGCTACACTACAGCAGTCAACCTTTCAGTCTTTCAGCCACCTGTATCCTATGCATTCGACCAACAAAAACTTGTTGCTAAAGATGGATTTTATTTCATTTACAATTACGCCTTATTGTACATGTGTTAGAAAAATGTTGTGTGATGTAATGAATTGTTCTTTCTGCTTGTCCTGCATAGAAACAACAAAAAAGAAAAAGTTCAAGAAATTTAAATGGTGACTTTAAAGAAGAGGAGAAAAAGTACAGAAGAGTTGACTTGGTTTCGACTCAGGCAGTCATCAGTCTGTGTGCAGCTCCACTGCGGTATTTATGGTACAACATCAGCTTTCATTATAGTTGTTTTTAATCACTAGAAATGCAATGCTTTTACCTTAATTTATAAAGGCTTGGAAGTCCACTTGAGTATAGTTAATTTTATTTTGAGTCTATATTTTTCCACTACTGACGGTTTTATTCACTGCTTAAAGCTTTTAAATATTGAAGAAAAGATCTCGAAATAACATTGAAAATCCAGTTTCCTTAAAAATGTTGGTTTCTTATGCTGTTCTTTTTAAAATGGAGTGTTGACTTCAATGGAGTTGTGAATTCAGATAACAATCTTGTCTTTATCAGGTCCCCTGTGTTTGAACTCACTTTCTTTTAATTAAAAATGCATTTTAATGTTTTTTAAACAAAGTTGATTATTTTTCATGCTGTAGTTTCTGCATTTTAGTAATTTTGTGTGTGAGTTAGTAACAGTAAAATATGAAAAATCGGTCCTCAGAAGTGTGCATATGTGCGTGTGTGTTGGGGTCAATTCTATTACCATTTAATTTCATTCTTATCACTGCAGTGAACCCATTCGAAGTCCAGTTTTTCTTCGTCATAGAGAATATAGATATTTGCGTACTTCACTGAAATTGACTAGAGTTTAAATAGAATTGACCCCAACTCTAGTATGTAAGTCCTGTGAAATGAGTATGGATTGGTCTCTCCTTGTGATTATTTGTTAGTGTGTGCACATGCATGATTGACTACTATACATGGCTGAAGCAGTCAAGTGTATGTTATGTAATGTTTTCAGTACTGTATTATGTCATAATGTGCAGGCCAACTGCTAACCCAATTTCCAGATCACATTTGCACTGAATGTCTCTCACATAAATACCGTACCCAGAGAGTATTGATGCATGTCACCACCACAATGCCTGACCAATTTCCTACAAACCTCAGGGCAGAGTGTCACTCTCCATTAGAGAATCTTTAGCCATTCCCTCCTAGCTCTATTTACAGTGCCTTTGGAAAGTACCTTTTCAAGTTTCTTCACATTTTGTTGTGTTATAGATTTCATTTGTTATTGATTGTTTTTTTTGCAGTCTAAACACATTTCCCATAATGACAAAGTGAAACAGATTAAGACATTTGTGTCAATTTAAATAAAAAAATGAAAATATCTAATTCCTGAGGATTCCAGCCCTTTACTCTGTTCTTTGTGGAAGCCACTTTGACAGCAATCACAGCTTCAAGTCTTTTTGGATCATTGTTTTGCTGAAAGATTAATCTTTACCCCCGACTGTGGTCCCGTGTGATCTGGATTAGGTTTTCTTCAAGAACTTCTGTATTTTGTTTCGTTCATCCTGACCAGTCTCCCAGTCCCTGATGCTGGAAAGCATCCCTATAGCATAATGCTCTGACCACCATGCTTCACCATAGGGATGGTATTAACCTTGGGATGGTAGCGTAGGGATGGTATTAACCTTGGGATGGTA